>QJNS01000411.1:0-41633 GCA_004154925.1 Monosporascus cannonballus
GCCTCGCTGGCTCGTTACGGGGATGTGGGATTTGATTGGTTAATATTTAGCGTTATGGAGCGGTACTTGAGTGACTTTGAAGAAATTGGGAAAACGAGCCAGGGAGGCCTGAGCTAGCTGAGGTAAAACCTAACAACGTTCTACTTTTAATGGTGTAATGGCTAAACTCTTGTTCTTTTATGCCATAACAGTTTGTCAGGTTCTCCATGGATTATACGTTCGATCTTTAAATTAGACAGTTAATATACTTCGCATATAAAGGGTATATACGGGGCGGATTTTTAATTAACGTAATTATTCGAATACAGAGCTTAAATCGACGCATAATTCGAAAATTACCCCGCAATTAGGCGATTTTCGGTAAAAAGCCCTTAATTTTCAATTAGTTGTATTAAGACGATATAACTAAAAAAGGACTTACTATCATAGTCCCAAGTAACACCTTGTAGATATATAGGGCAAAACAAAGCGGTTAAGGCTCGACTTGATAACGTTCCACTTTTAGTGGTGTGAGGGCTAAACGCCTATTCTTCTGTGTCGTAACAATTATTATAAAAATTTTTTAGATTATTATGGAATTTGTTATATAGCGAAAACCGGAATCCGTATTCCAGTAACTGAATTTTAAAAGAAAAGTTTTTAAGTATATAATATATCGTATTATTTATTAAACAGCTAGTAATCATTCACATGTCATAAATATAATTTAACTAGCTTATATAATCCTTGTTATTTTTAATAAACTCAGTAGCTATTTTATGTTTTTCAAATATTAATCTCATAATTCTATTTCGAAAAATATTATAATTATCGATTAATTAATGTATTCTATTATAAATGAAAAATATTATAGCTTATAATAGTAATACTATATTTGGATTTAATTACCGAGATATTGTTTAGTTCTATAATACGGTACAAAATTATATAAATTATAAACATTATAAAAATCGAATTCATCTTGCTATATGCGGTTTTTATTATAACAAAAAAAGTTTGTTCATTAAATTAGCCTGTTCTTTTAAAGTATTTTCGAATTCTTAATATTAATTAATAATATATCATCATATTTATTATATTTCTTAATCGCTAATATAATTATATATAATATCAATTTTTTGGCCTTTTTATATAATAAAGATCCATATTTTAAGGTTATACAAAATAAGGTTTTTTCACTTATATCTATCGAAAGCAAAAATAATTACGTCTAATCAATTTGCTAATATATATAAATGTTAAATTATGCTTTTTCTTTATTAATTATTTAAAAATTCTAACGTAATCAACATTTATCAAAATCGTTATATCAAGAATTATTATTGCTGCGTAAAGTATAATAATCTTTCGATATGTTAATTGTAAGATGATTATTCTAGACCTTTTTTCGTTTTTTAATATTAAAACCTAATTGAAAAATATAACTTTTTTAACGAAATTAATTTGGCCCTTTTATTAAAATAAAAAATACATATATAATAAATCTCTACGCTTAGAGTTATTAATAACATTAACGTTTACGATAAAGTAACTATTTATGTATATATTTTTAACTTAGTTTGATCCACAAGAGCTAAATATAATTTAACTCTTTATTAAAGATTTGAAATTCATATTTTTAATACAAATAGAGTTAATTTTAGAAAAACTCAAAATCTTAACATACTTAGTTATTTATTTTCAATCGATTAACTGAGAAAATTATTAATATTTATATAAACGTTAATTATCTTTATGTTGATATTAATTTTAATATTTGCTTCAATTATCTTATTTTCTATAACAATATCTTTTTTATTGTTAAACTTGTAATTAAAATATATAATCTTTTAACACTATATATGTTTAATCACGATTTCAAACAATTTATTAATAATATCGTTTGAAATATTACTGCATTTTGTATAAAATATTTTCTTTATAAATAACGAATAAAATATATGTTAAATTGTATTTAGTACCGTATTATTGTTATAAGAAATTTAATTCTTTATTCTTTGTGGGTAATATTTCATTAAATCTTTTGACCTATATAAAATATATGTTATTTACGATATAATCATTTCCGTATATATATTATTTTTGTAATTGGGATTGAATCCCAGTCCTTCTTTATTAAACTAAAGATAAATATTAATTTGTAAAGTAATTTCATAATCTTCGGTATTTCTTTTATATATATATTTTAAATCTATCTTAATAAAAATATATGATTTAGTTTAATACTATGGTCTTCAATTAAATTTGTGGAATAATTGAAATTAATAATAAAAGCTATTTCGCTTTAATTAATTTAAATATGTATTACGTTTTATCGTTAAGAATACTATAATTCTTTACGTTATTTCTATAATTAATGATATCTTCTGGCGTAATTTCGTAAATTTAAGCTAAATTAATAATGTCGTTATGGTTTTCGATTACGTTATAAATATCTTTAACCTTAAAATCTTTTTTTATTACGGTCGTTATTTATCTAATAAATTATCACGTTTTAATTGTTTAAGTTATCATATAAATTCTTTTATAAAAAAACTACTTTTTTAGATATTATTTAATTCGACTTTGTTGACATTCATTTTATCGTTTATTTTAATGAAGTACACGGTTATGAAACTATACTTATCCAATTAAGAATATAAGCACTAGAAAACTAAATATAAGTTTTCGTATAAATATATAAATAATTAAAAATTTTAAAATTTTCTAAAATTTTTATATACTTAAATAAACTTACCATATACACTACAATCGACCTTTTATTATTCATAAAAATATATTGGTTTCGCCTTAAATATTTTTAATATTTCGTTATTTTAATTCCGGATTACTTTAATATAATATTTAATAATATTCTTATGTTTATCTTGAAATAATATTTATTCTTTTCGATATATTATATTTCTTATTATATCAAAACGTTATTTAAAATTAAATATTAAATTTCTTTTAAAATACCTAATTTTCGTTCAATCGTATCCGCATATCTTATATTTTTTTAATCTGGAAATATGTGTAGTAATAATATTTTTAATTTTAAATATAAATGATAACGAATAGGTTATATTTAACTGTATTCCCATCAGATTAAAATAATAAAATATTAATTATTCGAATTTTATATACTTCCGTACAAAAGCTTTTAAAACTTTAAATTTACGAATTAATATTTTTTCATATAATAGCTATACCGCGCGCATAAGCGTACGTTTGGATAAATGTTAAGATCTAACCTAAGATCGGTTTCGAAAACGGTCGGACCCATGCAGGAGGGTCACGTGATTTGGATCTCTGTTGGCAATAAGATCCAAATAAATTTATACAGAACTAATTAAATTGAATAGCATTAAATCTATGGCAATATTAAGATGTAATAAAAATCTAATTAATTTAAAAAGGATATATATATTTATTATTTTTATAGTTTAAAGACCTTGAATTTATAATATAATATTGTTTGTTAAAGTGCCTTTGGAATTACGAAATATAATACCATTATTATATTTATTACGTAGATTCTTACGATATTCCTATTAACATAAAACCGTTTTATTAAGGTTTAATAATTAATTAAATTATTTAGCCGTTATACGTTACAAGTTTTTATTTAATAATACCGTTATATTTTAAGCAATATGGCCCACGTTATATTTATTAGCAGATAACCCGGATAGCATATATACCAAGTTCTTGATTAACCTGATACTGGAATAAAATCTGAAAAAGAAAAAGAAAAACTTCGTTTTTTTCTTGAAAAGGTTTTGCGACGATTAAATACCATAAACAAACGTATTTTTTAGCTCGAAAAAAATAATAACGACTTTACGATATCCTTTTAAATTACCCATAAGAAATTTAAGGGCAAAAAAGGATTGGAAAATCAAGGAACTTTTTCGAATAAGCTAAATTATTGAGCTAAATATTTCTTAAAGAATTAAAAAAGGTTTTGAAATTGTTTAAATTTGAACGTTTGGAAAAGAATTTAACTAAGTTATAATTATTCTTAATTTAATTCTGAATATATTTCGGTTATTCTGTTTCAATATATTACGCTTCTTATATAAATTAAATTTATAATCGAAAGATTTATCGTAAATACGGTTATATAATTTAAATCTGTTATAAAAAATACGTCACTTTATTAATTGAAAAACGAAATCTAAAAATTACTAAACTGAAAAGGAATTAATCTAGGATATAATGAAAAAACATTATTGGAAGATTTTCCCGCATTTCCATTTTTAATTAATATTTATTATAAACTTCTAAGAAACAAAGTTATTAAAAACGAAATATGTTAATTTATAAAAAGTCTTAAAAACGATAATTAAGCTAATATATAATAAAATATAATTATAAATACAAAAAAGGATTTATTCGATAAGAAAAGGAATTTAAAAGAGAGTTAAAAACGATTAGTGTAATTAGAAGGAAAAATAGGCCGGTAATAACAATAAATATAGTAATTTAACGCTTTAAACAAAAGAAATACATGAAGTTTAATAAATTCGAAAAAGAATTAAAAGAAAAAAGGTATCTATAAGGAAGCTGCAAAATAACAAAACCCAGAGAAATTAAAGGGAGTTTTCGAAAAATGTTTTAAACGTAATTATTAAAGCCGTTAATAATTTGATTATCTTAAATATACGAATAAGAACGTATTAATATACGGCAATAATGCATTAGGGAATTCTAAGCAGGAATTATATTATCCCAAATTTACTTCATAAATTTAAATTATTCTGCGAATTTAAATTAAAACCTTATATAACGATAAATCCCGAAAAAAGAGAATGTGCTGAGGATCACGGAAGATTTATACGCAAAATTAATTATTTCAAGATTTTTATTTAAGAACCATACTCAATAATTAATTTTGATATTATTTTATTTGAGAATTACGATATAATCTTAGGATTATTGTAAATACGGTAGCACGGAATTTTAATTAATAAAGGACTTAATTACGTAAACTATATTTCATTATTTATTAATAAACAAAAAAAGGAAAAATTAAGATCTAATTATTCGATCGATAATAACGACGAATATAAACATAAAAATATGATAAACACCTTATTACTTAAAGGAACAAAATATTTAAAAAACGAGCATTACAAAAATACAATATACTATTATTATTATTAAAACGAAATTAAAATAATAAATAACGATTTAAAATAACAGCCGAAAAATTTAAAAACTTTAATTAATATATTATTACAATATTATAAATACAAACACGTTTTTAGAAACAAATTCTATATGAAATTACTAAAACATAATAAATAAAAGTATGAAATAGTTTTTAAAAAAGATTTTCGACGAAATTTTATCCCATTTATAATTTGAATGGAAATAAATTGCGTATTTTTAAAACAACTATTTGGAAAATCGGTTATAAAGAAATAAATACGATTTTCGAAATTATTAATAAAGTACGTTATATTTTTCGTACTTAAAAAAAAATAAAAAATTACGATTTATGGTTAATTATTAATAACTAAATAATATTATTATGAAAAATCGAATATTATTATTTTTGATTACAGAAATAAAAGATTAACTTTACGAAACCCAACAGCCTATAATATTCAATCTTAACGGTCAAAATAACCTTATTAAAATTAAAAGAAATACGAATAAATAAAACCTTTTGAATGAAATACGGATTATTTAAATATTTAGTTATATTAATAGAATTTACGAATGTATTAGTAACTTTTTAACGAATAGTTAATTACGTACTATAAAAATACCTCGATATTTTCATCGTTTATTATCTTAATAATATTTTTATTTTTAAAAAGCGAAGAAAGCATATATAAAATATATTTATAAAGTTTTTTAGGTTTTATAAAACGCAAAGTTATTAATGAATGCAGAAAAAGAATTAATTCTATAAATGAAAAATGGAATATTTAGAACAAGTTATTACTTCAGAATATTATAAGATAGACCTTAAGAAAACTATTATAATTACAAAATAATAGATATTAACGATAATTAAAAAAGTATAAACATTTTTCGGATTTGTCAAATATTATAAGAAATTTATTCGGAATTTTAGCAAAATAGTTATACGTTTAATAAATTATATAAAAAAAGAAAAAGAATTTAAATGGACGTCAGATACGGAAAAAGCGTTTTAGAATATTAAGGACATAATTATTAATATGTTAATATTAATTGTATATAATCCAAACCGCCTTATTAAAGTAAAAACCGATATTTCGGATTATACATTCAATATAATAATCGGGTAATAAGATAATTAAGGCCAATTACATCTTATTACATTTTGTCCTTGTAAATTATAAAAAAAACAAAAATTAATTACAGTATTCCAGAAAAGAAATTTATGGCTATTATTATAGTATTTCAAGAGTTTAGGTATTTCTTAAAAAACCTTATACTAAATTAAGGTTTATATAAATTATTAAAACCTTCCTTAATTTATTACGACTAAGGCATTTACCGCACCAGAATTTTGTTATTATTTATAAGAAAGGTTTAGAAAATAATACAATAAATGTTTTAAGTAAACGCTTAAATTTCGCAAAAGAATTGGTTAAAATTAGTTGTATAATTTGCGATATTATTTAAAAAAAATTTACGTTTACGATAAATTGCGATAATTCGGGTAATACGTTTTGATATGTATTAAAAAATTTAATAAGATAATAATATTTTCTAAAAAACCAAAAAATATATAAAATATAGGTTTTAGAAAAAGACCTAAAGGATTTAATACTAAATATATATAAATATTCATTATGCGGATATCCAAGGATTTTTAAAACCTTAAAAGAACTTTAACATATATATTCCTTTTTAAAAATAAAATTAATAGTACACAAAATTATAATGTAATATAATGTTTGCGTTAAACTAAAGGTTTAACGATATAAATTATACGATATATTATAATTATTATTAATCGTAAAAAGATTATAATATTAATTTATATTCCAATTAATTTTTGATCGTTTTATATTAAATAATATAATTATAAAAATATATTATGAGAATAATATCGAATTTATTAATTAATTTGCGAAATGTTCCCATTTCTTATTATACTACGAAAATAAGGACGCCGAATAATGAAAAAAATATTTTTTAGATATATTTTTAATATATACGAATTATTAATAGAAATTATTTTAAGAAAAGTATTGATAATTATATTTATGTTTTAATAAAGTTTAATAATATAAATCGGCGTATATCATAAGTCATTTAAATATTTAAACCTTAGATAAATAAGTAAACGGAACAAATAAATTAAAATTTAAAAACCTATGTATAACCTTATATTAATTACGAATAAAATAATGAAATTGAAAAGTTATTAATTATACAACTGACTTTTAATATTATTTATTACTCAAGTATTAAAACAATATTTACAAACGTAAGTATTCGCTTTATTTTATCGGTTTATAGAAAAATATATGATAACAATTTAATTAATATTAAAACAATATTTACGATATAATAATTTAAATAATTGTATTAAGAAATAAAAATAAAGCTAAAATTCGTACGCATTTAAATAAATAAATATTATAATTAGAAAATATTAAAGGGGTTAACTTTCGAAAAAGGGAAATACTTTTTTTGTTACTCAAAATATTTAAATAAAATAACCTAATAAAAAATTTTATTGGCGCTTAACGCGTATTAAAAAGTTTTTACCAGCAGTAAAGGAGTCGCTAAGAAAAGTTCCTTAATTAAGGTTCTCTGGAATGGATGAATTAACGATATTAATAAGCGGAATACAAGGGGATGGTTTGATTTCCGTACGTTTTTGCTTATTTAATTTATTTATCGATTAAAGTTCGTAATTAATAATTTAAGCCTCTTTAACCTAAAACTATTTCTTTTAATAACGAAAATGAAAAAGGCGGTTAATGATTTTATTAATATTATGTTATTTGGGTATTAAATTCTTTTTCAATTTCTTGTTAAAAACGCAAAATCTTTTTTATAATAACGGCTTTTTTTGCCATATAAACGATTTTTTTAATACGGCATAAAAAATCAATTAAGATACCGGAATTATCGTAAGGGCGACGGTTTTTGATATATTGGTTATAACAACGAATTTCTTTAATTATTTAATGTTTAGTATTATTTTCGAAATAAACTATATACAGAATAATTTCAAAATTAAATTTAATAATATAAATAGCCAGAAGATCCAGATTTTTTGTTTAATTCAAACGATTACAAAATCTGCGGTTAGCGACACGATTTGACATAACGGAAAATAATAATTTATCGAGAAAAAAAAATCTTTAAGGGTAAAGATCATAGGAGAAAAAAGATTGTATTACGACTTAACATAAGATCGCTTTCGAAAACGGTCGAACTTATATAGGAGGGTTACGTAATTTAGATTGTTTTTGACAATAAGATCCAAATAAATCCATATAAAACTAATTAAATTTAATAGCATTAAATCTATATATAACGGCTAGGGGGTTTATCCAACTATTAAATCTTAGTCGTACGGGTTTATGTTGCCAGGAGTATTTTGCGAATCTGAGCGATAAATACAGTAACGTATTTCGTTTCGTAATTCCATAAATACCTTAGGTAACGATATTATATTGTAAGCTAAAACTATTGAAACCATAGAAATAATAAACGTATATATTTTTCTTTTTTTGGCTTAATTACTGATAATTATACGACTGGTAGTAATCATAATTACTTAAGATTACTTTTGATTACTGCTAATTATTAATTTAACAATAATTACCGTTACGTAACCAGTGGGATAATCTATATAATCCTTGTTTAATTGTTTTTTAAGGCCAAAGTTTATTAGGTCGTAATATGATTTTCCTTTTTCCAAAATCTTACCCTTAAGATTTCTTTTTTTTCTTTTTTCCGTTTGATAAATAACTCTTTTTTTTATTTTCAGTTATATCGTTTCGTATTTCCAAAATTCGTCGTATTCCTTATTCTTCTACCGTTCGTCGTTTTGACCTCGTAAAAGCCTTTGACCAATTCGGGTACGAAATTACACCTTTTTCTTATTATTTCTTAAAAATATAAAATATAAAATAATGAAAAACGTTTCGAAACATGAGGAATATAATAACCGCAATCGGTTTTGTGATAATATTGGCGTACCGCTTTTTTCTTTGTAAAATATTCGTTAGTAATATTAATGTTTAAAACGCGAAAAAACGCTTACCGAAAAACGATTATTGAAGTTTTAATGGTTTTATTTCAAAACTTAACGTCGTTATCAAAAAGAATAAATAAAGCTTTTTCCCGTTTTTTTATTTACGTAAGCCAAAAGCGCTAGTTTGTTGAAAAGGCGTTACTATAGTATAACGTAGGGTTTAATTATTAGACAAATTAGGAAAACAAAATCGTTAAGAACAGAAATAATTAAAAACCGCCATTACAGCTGTTACGTTAATGCAAGTTTCGGCCGATTAACCCAATATCCCGGCTATTAACTGGTTGGCCGTTAATTGGGATATGCTTATCGTTATTAATAAAAGTTTTTTAATAAGCGTTAGGTACCAATAAGATTTTTGGCAAATTCCTAGGTATTTTCGAAATCCGGGTATTTTTTTTACTTAAATAGGTACTAGGTACATCCATTGTGTTTTCGTATATCGAAGATTTTCTTTATTTCTTATAATTATTTATTTTCTATTTCCATATCGTTTTATACCGCATGAACTTTAATTATATCCGTTATTAATTTAAATAAAAAAACGTAAAGAATTCAATAAAAATGAACTTTTAGTAAAACCTTTAATTCATTATGATTTTCTAAGATTTTCTTAATAATTTTATATAAACCGATATATTTCAAATCGAGGATTTTATTAGGTCGTTTTATATAAATATTTTTGTAACAAAAAAAACTATTTCCCTTTTTCAAAAATTAATCTTTTTAACCTTTTCTAATTATAATATTTATTTATCTGGTTTCGTACGAATTTTATTTCTGTTTTTATTTTTTAAAATAATTATCGTAATTATTTTAACGTAAAATTACTTGAATATTAATTAAACCGTTATTACGTACTTTTGCATAAATCTTTAAAATAAAACCAAATATTTACGTGTATTAGTATTATTTTAATACATTTATTAGAACTGGTATTATAGGTTAATTATGTAATTAATTATTTCTTAATTTAATTATTTTACTTATAATTAATACAATATTGTAAATAAGTTTTTAGTTTCTAGTGCGTTTATTTTATTTTTTCATTTATCTAAAGTTTAAATACAATAAATATCTTATGATTTAAACCGATTTATGATATAAAATCTTATTAGAATCTAAAAACGATTAGCGTTTTTTATTTAGAATATTTTATATTAATCATCCGTATATATTAAAAATATTGTTTAAAAAATATATATATTATTTATTCGGCATTTATGTTTTTATAATATGGTAAAGAATAGGACGGTTTCGCAAATCGATCAATAATTACGAACATAATGTCGTAATATATTGTATTAATTAGATATTTTAATATAAAAGATTTGGTAATAAAATCGATTATAATTAAATATTATAGTTTTTTTGCGATTAATAATAATTATAACTTTCCGTATAACTGATGTTATAGAATTCTTGTTTTGGCGTAAATATCGTATTAGTATATAATTTTTTATACCGTAAATTTTATTTTAAAAAAAGAATATATATGTTAAAGCCGTTTTCAGTTTTTGTAAATCCCTAGATATTTATATAATTAATATTCGTATATCTTTTGTATTAAATTCTTTTATTAATTCTCTAGAATTTGTATTTTATCAGTTTTTTAGTTTTTTGAAAGGCCGTTATTATATTGCTTGATTTTCTGATGTATATCGAAAAGTTTTACCCGAATCGTCATAATCTGTTATAAACGTAAATATCTTTTTGAAATAATATCCAAAACTATATGGCTAATTTTAATTAATTTCTTTTCGAAATTTAGTCGCTTATTTAAGATATTTGCTTTATCGTTTTTAAATTTTTCCTATAAATAATAACGAAGTCGAAGTTCGCCAATTTTTCCGCGTAATGAAATTATCGTGTGATAA
The DNA here is from genome assembly GCA_004154925.1 of Monosporascus cannonballus. Lineage (NCBI taxonomy): Eukaryota > Fungi > Ascomycota > Sordariomycetes > Xylariales > Monosporascus > Monosporascus cannonballus. Next base: position 11,080 of record QJNS01000411.1, read on the forward strand.
ATTCCTTAATTATAAAAATCGGGTAAACTTTTCATAATTTACAGAAATCTTAATTTAATAAAACTTCCCTTTTAGAAAATACCTAAATTTTCGAAATAACATAATAATAGCCATAAATTCCTTATTTAGAATGCCGTAATTAAGACCGGTTCTTTTTAATTTGTGCGAAAAAAATAAGAAGATATAATTTGCTTTAATAATCTTATTAGCCGATTATTACATTTAACGCAGATTCCGAAATATCGGTTTTTAGTTTAACGAAAGCGTTTAAATCGTATATAATTAATATTAGTTCGTTAATAATTGCATTTTTAATATTTTGAAAAGTCTTTTCCGCATTTGGCGTCCATTTAAACTTTTTTTTCGTAAAGTTCATTAGGGGTATAGTCATTTTATTAAAGTTTCAGATAGATTTTTGTAATAATTGGCGAATTTAAAGAATACCTGTATTTTTTTAATTCTTATTAACGTTTACTATTTTGTCATTATAACGATTTTCTTAAAGTTTATCTTAATTTGTCCAATAATAATAATATATCCTAGATAATTTATATTTTATTAATAAAACTAATTCTTTTTGCATTTATAAATATATTTATGTTTTATATAATTTAGAAAACATTATAAACGTATTTCATATATATTCTTTCCGTTTCGAAGAAAATAAAACTGTCGTCGAAATAGCAAATAATCAAAATATCGAATTACTTTCGTAACATATAATTAATTATTCGTTAAAGAATTATCAACACGTACGTAAATTGTATTAATATATTTAAATATTTCAAAAGCTTATATTTCGTTTTGAAAATTATCTTTTATATTTATGATTTTTTAATTTTAGAAAGCTTAAATCCATTCTTAAAATCAAATATTATAAACTATTTTATTCCGTAAAATCCGTTGTTTATTTTCGTAATTAAAAAATAATTATATTCGATTTTTAATAATAATGTTATTCAGTTGTCGATAATTAATCATGAATCATAATTCTTTATTTTTCTTTAATAGAAAAATATTAAATACTATATTAATAATTTCGAAAATCGAATCCATCTTCTTTATAACCGATTTTTAAATTTTTTTTTAAAAATATATAACTTATATCCGTTATGGTTATAAATAAGGTAAAACTTCGTTCAAAATCCTTTTATAACGATTATCTTATAATTTTATTTATAATATTTTAATAATTTCGTATCGAACTCTTTTTTAAAAAACTGCTTATATTTATAACATTATGCTAATATATTAATTAAATCTTCTAACCTTTTAATCTGTTATTTTAAATCGTTATTTAATTTTTTAATTTTGCTTTAATAATAATTACGATATATAAAATTTTGCAAGGCCTCCTTTTTTGCCTTATATCTCTTTAAATAATAACCTTTTTATTAAATTCTTATATTTATATTTATTTTTATTATTATTAATCGTATAGTAAGATTTTATTTTCCTTTCTGTATCTATTAATCAGGTACAAGATTAAATATATTGAGCTAATTCCGCTATTACTAAAAACTCTGTACTGGCGTATTTATAATAATCCTAAAATTCTATCGCAATTTTAACTAAAACGATACCAAAATTAACTATTTGGTATTATTCTTAAATAAAAATTTCGAAATACTTAATTTCGCCTATAAATTTTCCATTATTATATGCAAATTCTTAACTTTAAGTATTTATCGTTATATAAGGTTTTAAGTTATATTTTCATAATAATCCAAGCTTATTGACCATATTTGGTACAATATAATTCCGGCTTAAAATTTCGTAATCCACCATTACAGTATATTAAAACGTTTTAATTCGTATATCCAAAATAATAAGGTTATTTACGGTTTTTATCGTTACGTTCAAAACTTTTCGTAAAAATTTCTTTTAATTTTTCAAGGTTTTATTATCTTATAGCTTTTTTATAAATATCATTTTTTTCACTTTTATTTAAATTTATCGTACTTTATTTATATTAATACATTTAGCGCATTAAGTTATTATATTTATCGTTATTTTCGGCTTGGTATTTCTTTAAACTTTATTAAATATTCTTCATTTTATCATAATTGTTTCCTTTATCAAATAAATTATTTTCTTATATTTTTAATTATTATTCCAAAAATTTCTTATAAATTAATATATTTTTTCTTAATAACCTTTTTTTTAAAAAGTCCGCAATAAATACTAACTAAAAATAAAAATCCGTAATACGTTATTGGTAATATTTGTTATTATGCACAAAATTAAGTTATTTTCGTTTAAAAATTATTTTATTAAAAATAATAAAAACGCTTTTCCTATAAGTATTAGTTTTTTCGGATTAGCCTTTTATTTGGGCTAAGTATTAAATATGTTCTAGAGCTATAATTCGTAATTATTAATATTATTATTTATTCTTTTTATTACTTCCGGTACGGTATATAAATTAAATTCTGTATAATATATACAGATAATGCGTTTATAAATATATTATTTGTTTTTTATAATGGGGATATTTTCGTCCTTAACAAAACATAGTATATATTTTGCGGTATTCAATAAGGGTTCCGAGATAAATCTTGTTTATTTATTTCTAATATTTGCATAATTATTTTCGTAATATTTATTATTATATTTGCAATATTTATTAGGCCAGCTTTTTAATTCTTAGTATTCCTTATTGGGTTTCTGGCTAGAAAAAACCTAACATGTACTTAAGTTTAATTATATTAATAGATATATTTCGGTTTTTTTATTTTTCTTCTGGATAATCCTTTAAATATTCGTTTCTAATTATCTTAATAACGTTTTTTAAATACCTTATATTATGTTACGTTATTTCCTATTTTATTATAATTATACTATTTAGTTTAAATTTAATTTCTTTATAAATAACTGTCAGTTTTGTAAGTTTTAATTCTGTACCATAATAAATATTATTATATCAAAAAACATTAATGTTATTTAAATATTACAATTTGTTATTATTTTTTCTTTTAATACTTTTAATATATTATACGTATTATGGATCGTTAATATTAATAATTATAACGATATAATTTAATAAATAAATGGGCTAATCGAACTTATAAAACTTAGCTATTAATACTTTTTATTCTCAACTTAATTTAGCTACTAATTAAATTAACGTACTGCCGTAACTAAATACGAATCCTTTTTATCATGATTATAAAATTTACATTTCGGCTTTTATTTTTGTTTATTTATTATGCCCAAAATTGTATTAATATTTACTCGAATTATTCGTAATTATTATAAATTTGTATTACTTTTAGGTTATATTTCTTAATTAAGAAAATAAGGTACTTTTTTATAATGGATTGGAATTAAACAATTATACTTCTAATATATTAGTTAATTATAAACTTAATTTGTATAATACATATAATAAATTAAATAAGAAAATATCTAAAATATATTTAGTATTAAATTAATAATAATTATGATATAATTAAAATTCCGGCGAAACTTTTCAAATTAAGAAACTGAAGGACTTTTTTTATCTCCTTAATAAAATTTATTTAAATAACGTAGCTTATTTAAAAACATTTCCCGGTTTTAGAAATTCTTTTTCTTTTTAAATTTCTTATAAACAGCTTAAAATATTACGACCCGACAAGCTCCGGTTCCAAGAAACGGTTACGCAGGAAGCACACGGGCTACTTCCCGGATCACGTAATAATAATCACTGCCAAACGAGTAATTATTAATAATCAAAGGTAATCCTAAGTAATCGTAATTACTACCAACGGCGTAACTACGGGTAATTACGCTAATAAAAAAATATATACGTTTATTATTTCCATAATTTAAACAGTATTAATTCGTAATATAATATTATTTTCCAAAATACCTTTGGAATTACAAAACGTAATAAGATTATAATATTCATTACTTAAACTTTTATGATATTCCTATTAATATAAACCCGTCAACTCAAAGTTTAATAATTAGTTAAACCGTATAATTATTATACGTTATAAGTTTTTAATTAATAATATTATTAAATTTTAAGCAATATTTAACATTAATAAAATATCGACTAACGTTTAAAAAACATTTATTTAATAGCTTTAGATTTAAATTCGGAAATTGGAAAAAAAAGTTCGATAACTTAAACTTACGCTATTTACCTAAATGTTTCTTGCCCGTATAAAGTTAAAAAAGCTAAAGCCTTACGACAAAAAAGGTAATTTTTAAACTTTCTTAATTTAAGTATAAATTTTCTTTCGTTTTTTAAAGCTTAATACATTTAATGGATATAATTTTAATAATAGCAATATACTTAACAGGAAATATGATTAATTAATTTAAAATTATTATAAAAGACGTTTTAATAATAACAAAATTAAATAAACAAATTTTGATTAACGACATTTTTTATTTTATATTAATTTCAAAAACAAAATATATAATCATTTCGATAATACGAATAAAAAATAATTTGCGTCCTAATAACTTTTTATATTCCGATAAAAAAGATCCAAATCTTAATATGCCGAAACCTTTAAAAGTTTTGTAATTAAGGCTGGATAAGAAAAAAATAAAATTAAAACCTTTAATAATATATTTTATAAAACGCTAAAAAATAATATAAAAAATAAAATTATTCGGATTAAACGCTTTATTACTTTAAATCAATATATTATAAAAGTAATTAAAATTAATAATCGACAGTATAAAAAACGATAAAACGAAAAGATCATACGCCATATATTCAGAATACAATACGTTTAATTAAAGGAAAAAATAAGACATATTTTTTACTTTTTCTAAAACGGCGCCAGGATGTATGGAGTTTGGCATTACTTATAAATAAAATTGGAGCTAGATAAAATATTCTAATTATAATAAAATAAGATATAGAATTTATAAATATAAGAAGTTTAAAAAGTTACAATAAAATAATTAAATCCTTATACCGAAAGGATAATCTAGGAATAATTAAAGAAATAATAATAAAGGTATTAATATAATGTAAATTGAATATATATTAGGTTTACGGCAAAAGGTCCGATAACGATTATTACAATAAGAAATTCGACAAAAAATATAAAAAATCAGAATGTTAATTTAATAAATTTTGCGAATATACCAGGAAATATTATAAAAATAATTACGTAAATATTAGAATTAAATATAAAAAGTTTATCCTAAAACCTTTGATCGATACGGCAAAATGCATATTATATATTGTTAACGACGAAAATATCCTAATTACAAAAAATTGATATATTTATAAACGAATTATCCGAAAGTATTATAAGGGATTCGATTTTTTAAATCGTACAGGAAATAATAAGGATAATAAGTAATAATATCGACATTTTCGAATTATAGTCCTAAAAAACGTCCAGTAATTAGCCGAAATAAAAAAACTGGCCCGAAGAAAAATAATGCCCGTAAGAAAACCTTTTTTTTATTATGGATAATATAATTATTAAATAAAAAAGGAATTAATCCAGCGCACGATTAAAAAACATTATTAAAAAATTGTTACGCACTTTTATTTTTAATTAATATTTACCGCAAATTCCCAAAATAAAACCATTAAAAAATACGTCAAGTTATAAAAGATCTTTAAAACGATAATTAAAATAATACATAATAACATATAGTCCTAAATATAAAAAAATAATTTATTTAATAAGAAAACAAATTATAATAAATTTAAAAATAATTAATACAGTTTAAAGGAATGATATACCGATAATAGCAACAGATATAATAATTAAAAATATTAAACGAAAAAACATAAATAAGGTTCGATAAATTAGAATAAGAATTAAAAGAAAAAAGTTATTTATAAAAAGGCCGTAAAGTAACAAAACTTAAAGAAATTAAAAAGAATTTCCAAAAAGGGTTTTAAATACGTTAATAGGAAATATTAACGATTTTAATATTTTGGAAATACGAATCGGAACGCATTAATATACCGTAATAATGGATTACGGAACTTTAAGCGGAAATTATATTATATCAAATATAGTTAATAAGCGCAAATTATTATAAAACTATATGTTAAAACCTTATATAACGATAAATGCCGAAAATTAAGAATTCGCTTACGATAACGGAAAAGTTATACGCGAAATTAATTACATTAAGATTTTTATTAAAAAATGATATTAAATAATTAACTTCAATATTATTTTATCTGAGAATTACGATATAATCTTATGATTATTATGGGTACGTTAATACGGAATTTTAATTAATAGAAAAATTAAATAAGTAAATTTATTTTATTCCTTTTTAATGAATATAAAAAAATTAAATTTTTAATATTCGATCGATAATGGCGATAAATATAGGCATAAAAATATGATAAATACCTTTTTACTGAACGGGATAAAATATCAAAAAATTAAATATTAAAAAAGGTACGACATATCGTTATTATTATTAAAACAAAATTAAAGTAATTAAATAACGATTTAAAATAATAAGAATAATAGCCGTAAAAATTAGAAAATTTGATTAATATATTATCATATTATTATAGATACGAATAGCTTTTTAGGAAGGAATTTAACATAAAGCTATTAAAATATAATAAATAAAATTATAAAATAATTTTTAAAAAAGGATTTTCGACGAAGTTTTACCTTATTTATAACCTTAACAAAAACGAATTACGTATTGTCAGAAAATATCTGGAAAGTCGGTTATAAAAAGGATAAATTCAATTTTTAAAATTATTAATAAGATATCTAATATGTTTCGTATTAAAGAAAATAAAAAATTGCAATTTATAATTAAGTATCGGTAACTGAACGATATTATTATTAATAATCGAATATTATTACCCTAAATTACAGAAATAACAAACCAATTTTACGGAACCAAATATCTTATAATATTCGATCTTAAAAATAAATATAACTTTATTGAAATGAAAAAAGAATAGAAATAAAAAATAGTTTTTAAAACGAAATACAAATTATTTAAGTATTTGATTATATTAATAAGATTTACGAATATATTAGTAATTTTCCAGTAAATAAGTAATTACGCATTACGAAAATACCTTAATATTTTCGTCGTTTGTTATCTCGACGATATTTTTAATTTCTTAAAAGTTAAAAAAAATATATATGATGCGTTCATAAGGTGTTTTAAGCTTTATAAAACGTTAAATTATTTATTAACGCAAAAGAAAATAATTCCATATATAAGAAATAAAATATTTAGAATATATTATTACCTTAGGATAGATTAAGATAAACCCTAAAAAAATCGTTATAATTATGGAATAACAAAGGTTAACAATAATTAAAAAGGTATAAGTATTTTTCGGATTCGTTAATTATTATAGGAAATCTATTCGACACTTTAGCAGGATAATTATATCCCTAACGAATTTTACAAAAAAAAAGAATTTAAATAAATGCCAGATACGGAAAAATTATTTTAAATTATTAAAGATACAATTATGAACGAACCAGTATTATTTATATATAATTTAAACCGCTCCGTTAAGCTAAAAACCGATATTTTGGATTACGTATTAAACGTAATAATCGGATAGCGAAATAATTAAGGCAAATTCTATCTTATTGTATTCTTTTAATACAAATTAAAACAAACTGAATTTAATTACGGCATTATAAATAAGGAATTTATGGCCATTATTATGGCATTTCGAAAGTTTAGGTATTTTTTAAAGGGAAATTTATATTAAGTTAAGGTTTCAACGATTTATTAAAATTTTACTCGATTTACTATAACTAGGGAGCTTATAGGATAATAATTAAGATATGCGGAAAAATTGACGAACTGAGGTTTCCTTAATATTTATAAAAAAAGCATTAAAAATAATAAAATAAATACTTTAAGTAAACGATGAAATTTCGAAAAGAAATTAGTTAAAATTAGCCATATAATTTTCGATATTATTATAAAAGGATATTTACGCTTATAATAAATTACGACGATTCGGGCAATATCTTTAAATATGCATTAAAGGATTTAACAACAGAATAATAATTTCCTAAAAAACCAAAAAATAAATAAATTATAAGCTTTAAAAAATACTAAAGGGATTTAATACGAAAAATATACGAATATCAGTTATATGGATATCCAGGGATCTAAAAAATCTTAAAACGATTTTAACGCAGAAGATTTTTTCTTAAAATAAAATTAATAATATAGAAATTTATACGGCAATACGATATTTGTATTAAAGCAAAAATTTAATAATATGAGCCATATAAAATATTAATGCCATTATTAATTACAAAACGATTATAGTACTTGGTTATATTTAAGTTTATTATTAAATTCTTTATATTAAAAGATTTAATTACGGGAATATATTACGATTACAAATTCGTAATCGTCGACCGATTTACGAAGTTTTCTTATTTTTTACCATATTATAAGGCTATAAACGCCGAATAACTGGTATACATTTTTTTTCGGACATATTTTCAAGATATATGGATTATTAATAAAATTTATATCAAATAAAGAATCGATATTCGTATCTAAATTTTGGCAAACTTTAATAATATAAATCGGCTTAAATTATAAGTTATCCAGCGCATTTGAAATATAAATAAATAAATAAATAAAACGAATAAATTAAACCTTAAAAACTTACTTACGATTATTATAACCCGATAAGTTCCGGTCTCAAAAAACGGTTAGACAAGGAACATACGAGCCACCTCCCGGGTTACGTAACGGTAATTATTACCATTACCAAGCCAGTGATCATTAATAATTAAAGGTAATCCCAAAAAATCGTAATTATTATTAACGGCGTATTTACAAATAATTAAGGTAAAAAGGAAAAAAATATATACGTTTATTATTTCTATATTTTAGATAATTTTAGTTTATCATAATATTTCGTTACTTAAAGTATTTTTGGTATTACGAAACGTAATATGTTATTATATTTATTATTCAAATTCCTACGATATTTCTATTAACATAAACCCGTCGACTTAAAGTTTAATAATTAATTAAATCCTAGAGCCGTTATATATTATAAATTTTGTTTAATAATACTATTATACTTTAAACAATATTTATTATTGTTAAAATATCGATTAATATTTAGGAACCCTTTATTTAACAGCTTTAGGCTTAAATTCGGGAATTAAAAAGAAACGTTCGATAATTTAAAGTTACGCTACCTACTTAACCTTTTTCCGTCCGTATAAAATTTAAAGAGCCGGAACCGTACGATAAAAAAATAACGCTTAGATTTTTTTAATTTAAATACGAATTTACCTTCGTTTCTTAAACCTTAACGACCTAATAAATATAATCTTAATAATAGGAATATACCTAATAAGAAATACGGCTAATTAATTTAAGCCTATTATAAAAAGTTTTTAAAAATAAATAAGTAAATAAATAAGATTTTATTAATAAACTTTTTTAACTTATATTAATTTCGAAAACAAAAAAAGCAATAATCTCGGCAATGCGGATAAAAAATAATTAACGGCTTCTTAATTCCTATAATTCCGATATAAAAAATCCGAATTTAAATATCCCGTAATTTTTAAGAGTTTTGCGGTTAAAGCAAAATAGGAAAATAACGAAACAAACGCTTTTATAAACATATTTTATAAAGAATTAAAAAATAATATGAAAAATAAGATTATTCGGATCGAACAATTAATTACCTTAGACTGGTATATTACAAAAATAATTAAAATGAATAACAAACAATTTAAAAAAAAATAGGCATTGCGTTCAGAATATAAGTTTAACCAGAGGAAAAGACGTAACGTACCCCCTATTTCTTACGAAACGGCATTAAGATTTATGGAACTTGGCGTTACCCATAAACAAAATTAAAACCAGATTAAATACTTTAATAACGGCAAAATAAGACATAAGGCTTATAAATATAAAAAAACCAAAAAACCAAGATAAAATAACTGGACCCCTATACCAAAACGAGAATTCAAAAATAATTTAAAAAATAGCCAATTTATTAACATAATCCAAGCCAAATATATATTAGATTTATGACAAAAAGTCCAACCGGAACCATTACGAGAAGAAGTTCGACAAAAATACGAAAAGTTAAAAAGCTGGCTTAATAAATATCGCGAACATAATAAAAACGTTATGAGGATGATTACGCGAATATTAAAATTAGATAAAAGAAATTTATCCCGAAATACTTAGTTAATATAGCAAAATATACGCTATATAATGTTAACGACGAAAATATCCTAATTACAAAATATAAAAATAACATATTTACGTACGAATTACCCGTATATATTACGAGGGATTCGATTTCTTAAATCGTACGGGATATAATAAAAATAATAAATAATAATATCGATAATCTTAAATCATAACCCCAGGAAATATCCTATAATTGGCCGAAATAAAAGGTTGGCCTAAAGGAAATAATACCCGCAAAAAACCCCCTTTTATTATTATAAATAATGTAATTATTAAACGGAAAAGAATTAATTTAACGTACGATAAAAGACTATTATTACAAAATGATTACGGACCTTTATTTTGAATTAATATTTACGATTAACTTTTATAAAAGGAAAATTATTAAAAAAAATACATTAATTTATAAAGGATCTGTAAAATAACAATCCAAATAACGTATGATAAAATATAATCGCAAACATAAAAAAATAATTAATTCGATAAGGAAAAGAATTATAACAAAACCAGGAATAATTAACATAATTTAAAGGAACAGTACGCCGGTAATAATGACAAATATAACAACTTAACGCCCTAAACGAAAAAATATAAATAAAACTTAATAAATTTAAATAAAAGTTAAAAAAAGGTTATTTATAAGAAAACCGCAAAATAACGAAACCAAAAGAAATTAAAAGGTATTTTTAAAAAGGGCTTTAAATACGACGATAAAAAACGTTAACGACCTTATTACTTTGGAAATACGAAGCGGAACGTATTAATATACCATAATAATAAACTGCGGAGCTTTAAGCGGAAATTATATTGCACCAAATATAATTAATAAACTTAAATTACCATAAAATTTTAAATTAAAACTTTATATATTAACGAATACCGAAAATTAAGAATTTGCTTACGATAACGGAAGAATTATACGCGACAGTAATTACTTCGAAATTTGTTTTTAAAAATAATATCAAATAATTAATTTCGACATTATTTTATTCGGGAATTACGATATAATTTTAAAATTACCATAAATACGTTAATACGGAATTTTAATTAACGAAAGAATTAGCCAAATAACGTTCATTTTACTTTTTATTAACAAAAAGAAAATTAAGATCTTAATATTCGATCGATAATAATAACAAATATAAACATAAAAACATAATAAATACATTATTACTTAAAAAAGCAAAATATAAAAAACAGGTATTAAAAAATACAATATATTATTATTCTTATTAAAACAAAATTAAAATATTTAAATAACGATATGGAATAATAAAATTAATCACCCAAGAAATTAGACAATATAATTAATATATTATTATAATATTATAAATACGAACAGCTTTTTAAAAAAAAAGCTCGATACGAAACTACCAGAACATAACAAATAAAATTACAATATAATTTTTAAAAAAGGATTTTCGATAAGGTTTTACCGTATTTATAACCTTAATAAAAACGAATTACGTACTTTCAAAAAATACCTAAAAATCAATTATAAAAAGGATAAATTTTATTTTTAAAATGATGAAAAAAATACCTTATATTTTTCGTACCTTAAAAAAAATAAAATTACGATTTGTAATTAATTGCTGATAATTAAATAACATTATTATTAAAAATAAAATATTATTACACCTAATTACGGAAATAAAAAACCGATTTTACGGAACCAAATAGTTTATAATATTCGATCTTAAAGATAAATATAATCTTATTAGGATTAAAAAATACGCATAAAAATAACCTTTAAAACAAAATACAAATTGTTTAAATATTTAGTTATATTAATTAAACCTATAAACGTACCAACGACCTTTTAAGAAATAATTAATTGCGTATTATAAAAATATTTCAATATTTTTGTCGTTTGTTATTTTAACGACATTTTCATTTTTCGAAAGCAAAAATAACATACTCAAAATATTTTATAAATTTCTTTAAGCTTTATAAAATATAATGTTACTTATTAACGCAAAGAAAATCAATTTTATATATAAAAAATAAAATATCTAAAATATATTATGACCTTAGGATATATCAGGATAAACTCTAAAAAGGTCGCTGCAATTATAAAATAACAAACGCCAATAATAGTTAAGAAAATACAGATATTCTGTAAATTCGCCAACTATTATAAGAAATTTATTCGAAACTTTAACAAAATAACTATACCCCTAATAAATTTTACGAAAAGAAAAAAATCAAATAAACGCCAAATACGGAAAAAGCATTTCAAGATATCAAAGATACAATTATTAACGAATTAATATTAATTATGTACAATTTAAACCGCCCCATTAAACTAAAAACCGATATTTCGAATTACGCGTTAAACGTAATAATCAAATAATAAGATAATTAAGGCAAATTGAACCTTATTATATTCTTTTCGTATAAGTTAAAAGGAACCGAACTTAATTATAACATCTTAGATAAGGAATTTATAGCTATTATTATGGCATTGCGGGAATTTAAGTACTTCTTCAAAAAAGCTTGTACCAGGTTAAGGTCTATACGGATTATCAAAATCTTACCCGGTTTACCACGACCAAAAACCTTACAGAACGATAATTAAAATACGCAGAAAAATTGGCGAATTTCGATTTCGTTATTATCCATACGAAAAAATCAAAAAACGGCAAAGTAAACATTTTAAGCAGACGACTAAATTTCGAAAAGAATTAGTCAAAATTAACCATATAATTTTAATACCATGATAGAAAAATATTTACGTTTATGACAAATTATAACATTTCGGGTAATATCTTTCGACATATATCAAAAGATTTAACTATATAATAATAATTTCCCAAAAAACCAAAAAACGGACAAAATATAAATTCTAAAGGAATATCAGAAAGATCTAGTACGAAAAATATACGAACATCAGTTATACGGATATTTAAAAATCCATAAAACCTTAAAACGACTTTAACGTATATATTTTTTTTCTTAAAATAAAATTAACGGTACAAAAGAATCTACGGCAATACGATATTTACGCCAAAGCAAAGATTCGACGATATAAACCATACGGAGAATTACAATTATTATTAATCGCAAAAAGACTCTGGTATTTAGTTATATTGAATTTTATTATTAAATTTCTTATGTTAAAGGACCTAGCTATAAAAGTACATTACGACGGCATTTTCGTAATCGTCGATCGATTTACGAAGTTTTCCTATTTTCTACCATATTATAAGAACATAAACGCTAAACAACTGGCATACATTTTCTTTAAACATATTTTCAATATATACGGAGTACTAATAAAAGTTATTTCAAATAAAAGATCAATATTTGCATTTAAGTTTTAATAAGGCCTAATAGCACAAATCAGCCTAAATCACAAATTATCCAGCGCATTCAAACCATAAACAAATAAACAGACGGAACGAACGAACCAAATTTTAAAAGCTTATTTATAATATTACATTAATTACGAACAAAATAATTAAGTTAAAAAATTATTAATTGCATAATTAACCTATAATACCAGTTATTACGAAAATATCAAAATGATACTAACAAATGCAAATTTTGATTTTATTTTTAAAATTTACAAACAAATACGTAACGATAATCCAATTAATATTAAAATACTCCTTACGTAAAAACAACTATAATAATTACACCAAAAAATAAAAACAAAATTGGAATTCGTACGGAATCAAATAAACAAATATTACAACCAGAAGAAATTAAAAAAATTAACTTTCGAAAAAAGGAAAATAATTTTCCTCGTTACCAAAAACATTTAAATAAAGCGACCTCTCAAAAACCTTAATTTTAAATATATCGGTCCATATAAAATCGCGAAAAAATCTTAAAAAATAATTATTAATTACACCTTTTACTAAAAATTAAATTCCATTCAATTTTTTATATTCCTTTATTCGAATTAACAACAGATATAATTAAGGTAATACGGCATAAAACAATATAAAAATAAAAAACAAATAAATATATAAAATAGAAAGAATACTTAATATACGAAACCAAAACGGACTTACCCAATACCTAATTAAATAAAAAAAACGCCCAAATTCTGAAAACACCTGGGAAGCCGCTAAAAACCTTATTAACGCTCAGCACCTATTAAAAAGCTTTTACTAACAATAACGGGCGCGTCCTAATTAACAACCAACTAATCGATAACCGGGATATCGGGCCAATCGGCCGCGATATATATTAACGTAATAACCGTAATGGCGGCCTCTAACTATTTTTATTCCCGACACTTTTGTTCCTTTAGTTCGTCTAACGATTAGAGCTTACGTTATATTATAATAACACCTTTCGAACGAATTAACGCCTTTTCTTTCCGTAAACGAATAAAACGAAAAAAAGTTTTATTTATCTTTTCTTAATATTTATATTAAGCCTTAAGGCAAAATCGTTAAAACTTTAATAATTGCTTTTCGGTAAACGTTTTTTCGTATTCCAGGTATTAATATTTACGACAAATATTTCATAAGGAAAAAATAAGTATACCGGTATTATTACAAAATTAACCTTCATTAATATATTTCTTATATCTTAAAACGTTTTCCATTATTTTACACTTTATATTTTTCAAAAAACAATAAAAGCAAAACATAATTTCGGAACCAAATTCGTTAAAGGCTTTTACGAGGTTAATACAACGAACAGTAAAAAAACAGAGAACGCAACGAATTTTAAAAATACGAAACGACATAATTAAAAGCAAAAAAAGGGATACTTACCAAACGAAAAGAAAAGAAAAAAAGAAATCTTAAGGGCAAAATTTGGGGAAAAAGGGAGATCGTATTATAACCCGATAAGTTCCGGTCTTAAAAAACGATCAAGCAGGAAGCACACGGGCCACCTCCCGGGTCACGTAACGGTAATCACCACCAAGCCAGTAATCATTAATAATTAAGGGTAATCTCAAATAATCGTAATCACTACCAACGGCGTAATTACGAATAATTAAGCCAAAAAAAGGATATATACGCTTATTGTGACGGCTAGGCGGTTTAACCAACTATTAAACCTTAAGTCGACGGGTTTATATTGGCAGGAGTATCGTGGGAATTTAAGTAATGGATATAGTAACATATTACGTTTCGTAATACCGGACATACCTTATTACAAATGATTAATATTGATAAATGTTATAAGCTGAAATTATTTTAAATTATGGAAATAAACTTAATTATATATTAGTTTTTTATTTATTTTATCGAGCCTTGTTTTACAGGTTTTACGACCGATTCCGTCGAACTTGGCTTTATAGGCTTTACGATTAATCCTATCAAATTATTATATAATTTAACTTATTAGGTTTATTACGTTTTTGACGCGATAATTTCCGAGGTCGTAATTTGTTAAGTTGTAATACGATTTTTTTTTAGAATTTTCGTCCCGAAAATATTTTTGTTTTTGTAAATCTCCCTTTTTATTATATTAGGTGGTATTAAAAACCTAATTAACAAAAAAACCAAAAAACGATATAATTTGCTTAAATTTATTATTTTTCGTATTATGGATATATTAATATATTTGTATTATGTTCGTCGTAATTTATCGTTTAATTGCGTTTTTTTATCGGATTCTTTACGTTATAAGGAATTTGTAATACGGAATTAGAACCTTTACGATATTAACGGTTTTTCCATTTTTTAATTTGAAAAATTCGTTTTTAATTATTTTAAGGTTAAAACGGAATTTGAAAAAGTTAAAAAAAAATAAAATAAATGTAAGTTAAGGTTCGCCGGCTTCGGAAATAAAAAAGTTACGGGCCGATTATATAACGCGTATATTATTCCGTAATTTTTAATTTCTAAAGGAATTGGATAAATTAGAAAACAAAAAACGGGCTAAAGCCATAAAAGTTATATTAATACCGTCCGTTATTTTCTTTAATTAGTTTATTATTAAAATCATAAATTAATCGGTTATTAACTAAAGAACTTTCGATTTTATTGTTTTTAACGTTATTAGTAAAAGCTTTTTAATAGGTATTAGGTATTAATAAATTTGTGGCGGGTTTTTAGATATTTTCGGAATCCGCATATTTTTTTTATTTAATTAAATATTAAGTAAATTTATTTTATTTCCGTATATCGAGGAATTTTTTATTTTATATACTTATTTATTTTTTACTTTTATATTATTTTATGCCGTATATATTTTAATTATAGCCGTTATTAATTTAAATAAAAAAAACATAAAAAATTGGATAAAATTTAATTTTTGGTAAAAATTTAATTAATAGTTATTTTCTAAGATACTTTTGACGATTTTATATAAACCGATATATTTAAAATCGTATTTTTAATTTAAGTGTTTTATTTTAATATTTTTAATAATTAAATAAACCATTTTTCCCTTTTCGGATATTATTTTTTTTTAATTTGTTTTAATCAAAATATTTATTTATTTAATTTCGTACAAATTTTAATTTTGTTTTTATTTTTTAATATAATTATCGTAATTGTTTTAATATAAGGATTATTTCGATATTAATTAGATTATTGTTATGTATTTTTTTATAAACTTTTAGAATAAAACCAGAATTTACGTTCGCAAAGATTATTTTGATATTTTCGTAATAATTAATGTTATAACTTATTTAGACGACAAATAGCTTTTTAACTTAATTATTTTATTCGTAATTAATATAATATCGTAAATAAATTTCCAAAATTTAATTTATTCGTTTTATTTATTCGTCCGTTTAAAATTAAAACGTATTAAATAATTTATAATTTAAGCCGATTTATATTATTAAATTTTATTAAAAATTAAATATAAATATTAATTTTGTATTTAAAATAATTTTTATTAATAATTCGTATATATTAAACATATATTTAAAAAAATATATATTATTTATTTGGTATTAATATTCTTATAATATAGTAAAAAGTAAAAACATTTCGTGAACCGGTCGACGATTACGAAAATATTATCGTAATATATTTTTATAACTAGATGTTTTAACATAGGAAGTTTAGTAATAAAGTTAAATATATCTAAATATTATAATTGCTTTATAATTAGTAATAACTGTAATTTTTTATATGGCTTATGTCGTTAAATTTTTATTCTATCGTAAATATCGTATTGCCACATAATATTCTATATTATTAATTTTATTTTAAGAAAAGAATATATGCGTTAAAGTCGCTTTAATGTTTTGTAAATCTTTGGAAATCCATATAACAAATATTCGTATATTTTTCGAATTAAGTTTTTTAGATATTTTTTTAAAACTTATATTTTGTTTATTTTTTGGTTTTCTGGAAACCCGTTATTATGCTATTAAATATTTTATTACATATTATAAGGTACTGCCCGAATTGTCGTAATTTGTTATAAGCATAAATGTTTTTTTATGCTAGTATTAAAAATTATATGGTTAATTTCAATTAATCTTTTTTCGAAGTTTGGTTATTTGCTTAAAGTATTTGCTTTGCCGTTTTCTAATTTTTTTACGGATAATAACGCAGTTGAAGTTCGCCAATTTTTCCCCACATCTTAATTGTCGTTTTGTAAACTTCTTGATTATGGTAAATCGGGTAAGATTGTAATGATTTGTATAAATTTTAACCTGGTACTGTTTTAACTTAACAGGTCGCGGCCTCGGAAATGGTCGCCCTAAAAGCGTAATAAGCCCAGTAAATCAAGTTACGTAATAACTTAAGAGGATCGATCGTAAAGTTTATAAAGCCAGGCTCGACGGAATTAATCGTGGAATTTATAAAATAAGGTTTAACAAAATAAATAAAAAATTAATATATAATTATATTTATTTTTATAATATAAAAGAACTTTAATTTATAATACTTATTAATATTAATTATTTATAATAATGTATTTCCGGTATTATAAAACGTAATATGTTATTATATTTATTATTTAAATTTTTACGATATTCTTATTAATAAAAATCCGTTAATTTAAGGCTTAATAATTAATTTAACCGTTTAATTATTATATATTATAAATTTTTATTTAATAATACCGTTAAACGTTAAATAATATTTAATATTATTAAAATATTAATTAATATTTAAAAACCCTTATTTAATAGTTTTAGGCTTAAATTCGGAAATTAACGAAAACGATTTAATAAATTAGGGTTATGTTATTTGCCTAACTTCTTTTCGTTCTTATAAAACCGAAAAGATTAAAATTCTACGATAAAAAAAGACCTTTGAATTTTTTGGATTTAAGTACGAATTTATTTTTATTTTTTAATCTTTAAGAATTTAGCGGATATAGTTTTAATAATAGAAATATATTTAATAAAAAATGCAGTTAATTAATTTAAATTTATTATAAGAAATTTCTTAAAAATAGAAAGAATAAATAAAAGAGAATTTAGGAATAAGGTTTTTTTAATTTATATTAATTTCGAAAATAAAATACGTAATAATTTCGGTAATCCGGATAAAAAACGATTATTAGCTTAATAGTTTTTATAATTCTAATAAAAAGAATTTGCATTTAAATATAACGTAACCTTTAAAGGTTTTGTAATTAAAGCAAAATAGGAAAATAACGAAATTACCGTTTTTAACGATATATTTTATAAAGAGCTTAAGGATAATTTAAAAATTAAAATTATTCGAATTAAATGATTAATTACTTTAAATTAATATATTATAAAAATAATTAAACTTAATAATGTATAATATGAAAAATAATAAAAGAAATACTATGTTTTATATTTAAAATATAATAAATATAATTCAGGTAAAAAAACGTATTTTTTATTTTTTACGGAACGGCGTTAGAATTTATGGAATTTGGTATTACCTATAAATAAAATTAAAGTTAAATTAAATATTTTAATTGCAGCAAAATAAAACATAAGGTTTATAAATGTAAAATATTTAAAAAGTTATAATAAAATAATTAAACCCTTATATCGAAAAAATAATTTAAAAATAATTAAAGAATTAAGAACAAAATTATTAATATAATTTAAATTAAATACATATTAAGCTTATAATTAAAGGTTTAATCGGAATTATTATGATAAAAGATTTAACGAAAAATACGAAAAGCCAAAAAGTTAATTTGATAAATATCGCGAATATAATAAAAGTCGTTATAAACCTGATTTTGCGAATACCGGGATTAAATAAAAATTTTTTATCCCGGAATATCTGATCGATACGGTAAATGTACGCCATATATTTTCGACGACGAAAATATCCCGATTACGAAAAATAAAAATAATATATTTACGTAGGAATTATCCGAATATATTATAAGAGATTTAACGTTTTAAACCGTACCGGGCATAATAAAAATAATAAATAATAGTATTAATAATTTTGAACTATAACATTAAAAAATATTTAGTAATTGGGCGAAATAAAGAGCTGGTTTAAGAAAAAAGCAATATCCGTAAAAAAACATTTTTTATTATTATAAATGGCGTAATTATTAAACGGAAAAGGAGTTAATCCAGCGTACGGTAAAAAAATACTGTTAAAAAATTATTATGGATTTCAATTTTTAATTAATGTTTATTACGGATCCTTAAGAAAAAAAAAGTTATTAAGGAAAAAATACGTTAATTTATAGGAAATTTCTGAACCGATAACCAAAATAACGCAAAATAGGATATAATTATAAATATAAAAAAAATAATTTATGCGATAAAAAGAAAATTATAAAAAAACCAGGAATAATTAAAACGGTTTAAGGAAATAATATGCCGATAATAATAATAAATATAATAACTTAACGCGTTATATATAAAAAATATAAATAAAGCTTAATAAATTGGAATAAAAATTAAAAAAAGGTTATTTATAAAAAACCCATAACATAATAAAACTTAAAAAAGTTGAAGGAAATTCTCGAAAAAGGCTTTAAACGTAACGATAGGAAATGTTAATAACCTTATTACTTTAAAAATACAAATCGGAACATATTAATATATTGCAATAATAAATTACGAAGCTTTAAGCGGAAATTATATTATACCAAATATGGTTAATAAGCTTAAATTATTATAGAAATATAAGTTAAAATCTTATAAAACGATAAATACCGAAAGTTAGGAATTCGTTTACGATAACGGAAAAATTATACGCAAAATTAATTATTTCGAAATTTTTGTTAAAAAACGATATTAAATAATTGATTTTAATATCGTTTTATTCGGGAATTACGATATAATTTTAAGATTACTATAAATATATTAATACGGAATTTTAATTAATGGCGGAATTAATTAAATAAAATTTGTTTTATACTTTATTAACAAATAAAAAAAGAAAGAATTAAAATTTTAATATTTGATCGATAATAACGATAAATATAGGAATAAAAATATAACAAATATTTTATTACCCAAAAAAAATAAATTATAAAAAAAGGGGTATTAAAAAAATACGATGTATTATTATTAGTATTAAAACGAAATTAAAGTAATTAAATAACGATCTGGAATAATAAGAATAACAACTTAAAAAATTAAAAAGTTTAATTAATATATTAGCATAATATCATAAATATAAATAGCTTTTTAAAAGGGAATTCGATATAAAATTATTAGAATATAGTAAATAAAATTATAAAATAGCTTTTAAAAAAGGATTTTCGAGAAAGTTTTATTTTATTTATAATTTTAATAAAAACGAATTACGTATTTTCAAAAAATACCTGGAAAATCGGTTACAAAAAAAATAAATTCGACTTTCGAAATTACTAATAAGATATCCGATATTTTTTGTTTTTAAAAAAACGGAAAATTACGACTTATAATTAATTATCGATAATTAAACAATATTATTATTAAAGATTAAATATTATTATTTTTAATTACGGAAATAAAAAACCGATTTTATAAAATTAAATGGTTTATAACATTTAATTTTAAAAATAAATATAAACTTATTAGAATTAAAAAGAAATACAAATACAAAATAATTTTCAAAACCAAATACGGATTGTTTAAATATTTGATTATATTAATAAAACCTACGAACGTACTAGTAACTTTTGAACGGATGATAAATTATATATTACGAAAATACCTTGATATTTTCGTCATTTACTATCTCGACGACATTTTTATTTTCTTGGAAATAGAAAAAATATATGCAAAATACGTTCATAAAATTTTTTAAATTTTAGAGAACGCAAAATTATTTGTTAACGCAAAAAAAAGTTAATTTTATATATAGAAAATAAAATATCTAGGATATATTATTATCCCAAGATATATTAGGATAAATCTTAAAAATTTATTACAGTTACAAAATAACAAACGTTAATAATAATTAAGGAAATACAAAGATTCCTTAAATTTGTTAATTATTACAAGAAATTTATTCAAAACTTTAATAAAATAATTATACTTTGAATAAATTTCATAAAAAAAAGAATTTAAATGGACGCCAAATACGGAAAAGGCATTTTAAGATATTAAAAATACGATTACTACTAAGTTAGTATTAATTATATTCGATTTAAACCGTTTTATTAAGCTAAAAACCGATATTTCGGATTACGCGTTAAGCGCAATAATTAAATAACGAAATAATTAAGATATATTGTACCTTATTGCATTTTTTTCGGATAAATTAAAAGGAACCGAATTTAATTACGGTATTCTAGATAAGGAATTTATCGCTATTGTTATGGCATTTCGAAAGTCTAAGTATTTCCTAAAGAGAAGTTTGTACTAGGTTAAGGTTTATAAGGATTATTAAAATTTTACCCGATTTATTACGATTAAGGAATTTACAGGACGATAATTAAGATATGCGGAAAAATTGGCGAATTTCGATTTCGTTATTATCTACAAAAAAGGATTAAAGAATAATAAAGTAAATGTTTTAAGTAAGCGACCAAACTTTAAAAAGAAATTAGTTAAAGTTAATTATATAATTTTTGATACCATTATAAAAGAATATTTACGTTTACGACAAATTACGATAATTCGGGTAATACCTTATAATATATTTCAAAAGTTTTAATACCATAATAACGGTTTTCCAAAAAACCAAAAAATAAATAAGATGTAAATTTTAGAACAATATTAAAAAGATTTAGTACGAAAAATATACGAATATTAGTTACATAAATATCCAGGAATTCATAAAACCCTAAAACAATTTTAACGTATATATTTTTTCCCAGAATAAAATTAATAATATAGAAAATTATACGGCAATACGATATTTACGTTAAAACAAAAACTTGACGAAATAAGTTATACGGAAAGTTATAATTATTATTAATTATAGAACGATTATGGTATTTAGTTATATTTAACTTTATTATTAAATTTCTTATATTAAAAAATCCAGTTACGGAAATATATTATAATAATATTTTCGTAATTGTTAACCGGTTTACGAAACCTTTTTATTTTTTATTATATTATAAGGATATAAATACTGAATAAATAATCTCTATTTTTTTAAATATGTTTTAATATATACGGATTATTAATAAAAAATATTTTAAATAAAGAATTAATACGTATATTTAAATTTTAATAAGGATTAATAATATAAATTGGCTTAAATTATAAATTATTTAATATATTTAAACTTTAATCGGATAAATAAATAAAACGAATAAATTAAATTTTGGAAACTTATTTATAATATTATATTAATTACGAATAAAATAATTGGGTTAAAAAGTTACTTATTGTTTAAATAGCTTACAATATTAATTATTACGAAAATATTAAAATAATATTTGCGGACGTAAATTTTAGTTTTATTTTAAAAATTTATAAGAAAATACGTAATAATGATTTAATTAATATTAAAGTAATTTTTACGTTAAAGTAATTACGATAATTATATTAAAAAATAAAATGAAAATTAAAATTCGTACGAAATTAAATAAATAAATATTATAACCAAAAAAGTTTAAAAAAATTGATTTTCGAAAAAAAAAATAATTTAACTAATTACTAAAAATATTAAAATAAAATGCCGAAATTCAAAATTTTATTTTAAGTATATCGGTTTATATAAAATCGTTAAAATATTTTTAAAAAATAATTATTAATTAAAACTTTTATCAAAAATTAAATTTTATTTAATTTTTTGCGTTTTTTTACTTAAGTTAATAATGGATATAATTAAAGTGCATACGGTATAAAATAATTTAAAAATGAAAAATAAATAAGTATATAAAATAAAAAAGAATTTCGATATACGTAAATAAAACGAATTTACCTAATATTTATTTAAATAAAAAAAATACCCGGATTCCGAAAATACCTAAAAACCTGCTAAAAACCTTATTGGCGCTTAACGTTTATTAAAAAGTTTTTATTAATAACGTCGAAAGCGGCAAAATCGAAAATCCCTTTAATTAAGAATTAATTAATTTATGGTTTTAATAATGGACCAATTAGGGGGAGTAACGGATGGCGTTAACGTAACTTTTATAATTACGGCCCGTTTTTTATTTTCCAATTTATTTAATTCCTTTAGGGATTAAAGATTATGGAATAATATACGTATTACATAATCGGCCCATAATTTTTTTTATTTCCGAAACTGGCAAACCTTGACTTACGCTTATTTTATTTCCTTTTCGGCCTTTTTAAATTCTATTTTAACTTTAAAATAATTGGAAATAGATTTTTTAAATTAAAAAATAAAAGAATTATTAATATTGCAAAAAGCTTAATTCCGCGTTATATATTTTTTATAACATAAAAAATTAAATTAAAAAACGTAATAAAACAATAAATTATAACGAACATATTACGAATATATAAATATATTTATAATACGAAAAATAATAAATTTAAGTAAATTATTTCGTTTTTTGGTTTTTTTATTAATTGATTTTTTTAATACGATTTAATATAATAATAAGGGAGATTTATAGAAAAAAAAGAATTTTCGGGACGAAAATTATGAAAAAGGAAAATTATGTTATAATTTAATAAGTTGCGGTTTCGGAAACGGTTACGCCAGAAACGTAATAAGCCTAATGGGTTAAATTACGTAATAGCTCGATAGGATTAATCGTAAAGCTTATAAAGCCATGTTTAACGGGATCGGTTATAAAATTTATAAAATAAAGCTCGATAAAATAAATGAAAAATTAATATATAGTTATGCTTATTTCCATAATTTAAAATAATTTTAGCTTATAATATTTATTAATATTAATTATTTGTAATAAGGTATTTCCGGTATTACGAAACGTAATACGTTATTATATTTATTACTTAGATTTCCACGATACTTTTATTAATATAAACCCGTTAACTTAAGGTTTAATAATTGGTTAAACCGCCTAGCCGTCACAGATACAAGCTTCCTTTTAGGAAATACTTAAACTCTCGAAATGCCATAATAATGGCCATAAATTCCTTATCTGGAATACCGTAATTAAGTTCGGCTCCTTTTAATTTGTACGAAAAAAATGCAATAAGGTATAATTTACTTTCATTATTTCGTTATCCGATTATTACGCTTAACGCGTAATCCGAAATAGTGGTTTTTAATTTAACGGCGCGCTTTAAATCGTATATAATTAATATTGGCTTATTAATAATCGTATTCTTAATACCCTAAAATGCTTTTTCCGTATCTGGCGTCTATTTAAATTCCTTTTTTTTCTTTATGAAATTTGTTAAAGGTATAGTTATTTTGCTAAAGTTTCGAATAAGCTTTCTGTAATAATTAGCGAATTTAAGGAATACTTATATTTCTTTACTTACTATTAACGTTTGCCATTTTATAATTACAGCTATTTTCTTAAGGTTTATTTTAATATATCCTAAGATAATAATATATTCCAGATATTCCAATTTTTATATATGGAACTAATTTTTTTTGCGTTAATAAGTAATCTTACGTTTTGTAAAGTTTAAAGAATTTTATAAACGTATCTTATATATATTTTTTTAATTTCGAGAAAATAAGAATGTTGTCGATATAACAAACGACGAAAATATAAAAATATTTTCGTAATACATAATTTATTATCTGCTAAAAAATTATTGATACGTTCGAAAGTTTTATTAATATAATCAAATATTTAAACAATCCGTATTTCGTTTTGAAAATTATTTTTTATTCGTATCCTTTTTTAATCTTAATAAGGTTATATTTATTTTTAAAATCGAATATTATAAATTATTTGGTTCTATCAAATCGGTTTTTTATTTCCGTAATTAGGCATAATAATATTGTATTTTTGATAATAACGTCGTTTAAATATTAATTATTAATTACAAATCGTAATTTTCCGTTTTTTTAAATATGAAAAATATTGGATATCATACTAAAACCTTCGAAGGTCGAATTTATCTTTTTTATAGCCGATTTTTTTGATATTTATTAAAAATACGTAATTCGTTTTCGTTAAAATTATAAATAAGGTAAAACTTTATCCAAAATCCTTTTTTAAAAATTATTTTATAATTCTATCCGCTATATTTTAATAATTTCGTATCAAATTCCTTTTTGAAAAGTTTTTTATATTTATAATTTTATAATAATATATTAACTAAAGTTTCTAATTCCTTAAGCTGTTATTTTTGTTATTTCAAATTATTATTTAATTACTTTAATTTCGTTTTAATAATAATAATAATATATCGTATTATTTTTAATATTTGTTTTTTTGTATCTTATTTTTTGGAGTAATAAGGTATTTGTCATATCCTTTTACTTATATTTGTCGTTATTATTAAGTAAGTATTAAAATTTTAATTTTTTCTTTTTTTATTTATTAATAAAATATAAGGCAAATTTTATCTGGCCAATTCCGCCATTAATTAAGATTCCGTATTAACTTATTTATAATAATCTTAAAATTATATCGTAATTCCTAAATAAAACGATATCGAAATTAACCGTTTAATATTATTTTTTAATAAAAATTTCCAAATAAATAATTTTGCGTATATTTTTTCCGTTATTATAAACGAATTTCTAACTTTCGGTATTCGTTATTATATAAGAGTTTAATTTATATCTTTATAGCAATTTAAGCTTATTGACTATATCTGGTATAATATAATTTCCGCCTAAAGCTCCGCAGTTTACCATTACGGTATACCAATATATTCCGATTTATATTTTTAAGGTAATAAGGTTATGAACATCTTTTATTATTACGTTTAAAGCCTTTTTCGGGAATTTCCTTTAATTCCCTTAAGTTTCGTCATTTTACGGTTTTTTTATAAGTAATTATTTTCTTTTAACCATTTGTTCGAATTTGTCGAATTTTATTTGTATTTTTATATATAACGCATTAAGCTATTGCATTTATTATTATTATCGCCATATTGTTTTTTAAGCCGTTTTAATTATTTTTAATTTTTTTATAAATTTTTTTCTTATCGAATAAATTAAATTTTTATATTTGTAATTATATTTTATTATACATTAGTTCAATTATCGTTTGAAAGATTTTTTTATAAACTGACGTATTTTTTAATACTTTTTTTGGGGAATTCGTAATAAATATTAATTAAAAATAAAAATTTATAATAATTTTTAATAATGCTTTTTTACCGTACGCTGGAATAATTCCTTTTCCGTATAATAATTGTATTATTTATAATAATAAAAAGGGTTCTTTTGCGGATATTATTTTTTTAAATTAATTCTTTATTTCGGCCAATTATTAAATATTTTTTAGGGTTAAAGTTAGAAAATGTCGATACCATTACTTATTAGTTTTATTATTTCCGGTACAGTTTAAAAAATTAAATCTTTTATAATATATTTAAATAATTCGTACGTAAATATATTATTTTCATTTTTTGTAATTAAAATATTCTCGTCGTCGACAAAATATGGCGTACATTTTACCGTATTAATCAGATATTCCGGGACAAAATTCTTTTATTTAATCCCGATATTCGTATAATTATTTTTATAATATTTTTTATTATATTTGCAATATTTATTAAATTAAGTTTTTATCTTTTTGTATTTTTGTGGAATTTCGTATTATAATAATCCTAATTAGACCTTTTATTATAAACTTAATGTATATTTAATTTAAATTATGTTAATAACTTTGTTATCGTTTTTTTAATTATTTCTGGATTATTTTTCCGATATAGCGGTCCAGTTATTTTATTATAGTTTTTTGGGTTTTTTATATTTATAGGCCTTATGTTTTATTTTGCCGTAATTAAAGCATTTAATTTAGTTCTAATTTTATTTGTAAATAACGCCGAATTTTATAAATCTTGGCGCCGTTTTATAAAAAAATAACAGGTACGTTTTTTCCGCCTTAATTAAACTTATTATATTTTAAACATAAGGCATATTATGTTTTTTATCGTTTTTCAAATTATTAATTATTAATCTTAATTACCTTTATAATATAACGGTGCAAAATAATTAATTATTTAATCCGAATAATCTTATTTTTTATTTTATCTTTTAACTTTTTAAAAAATATGTCGATAAAAATATTAATTTTGTTATTTTTTTATCTTGCTTTAACCGCAAAACCTTTAAAGATTACGGCCTATTTAAACGTAAATCTTTTTTATTCAAATTATAAATATTATGAAATTATTAATTGTTTTTTATTCGGATTATCGAAATTATGGCATATTTTATGTTTGAAATTAATATAAATTCAAAAGATTTTATTAATAAAATCATTTTTATTTGCTTTTTTTATTTTTAGGAAATTTCTTATAATAAATTTAAATTAATTAACCGTATTATTTATTAAATATATTTCTATTATTAAGATTATATCCGTTAAATTATTAAGATTTAAAAAATAAAAATAAATTCGTACTTAAATTAAAAAAGTTCGAAAATTATTTTTTTTATTATAAGGTTCTGGTTTTTTGGCGTTATGCAAACGAAAAAAAAGTTAAATAAATAACGTAACCCTAAGTTATCAAATTTTTTTTAATTCTCGAATTCGAGCTTAAAATTACTAAATAAAAGTTTTTTAAATATTAATTAATATTTTAACAATATTAAATATTATTTAAAATTTAACGGTATTATTAAATAAAAATATATAATATATAACGATTAAACGATTTAATTAATTAGTAAACATTAGGTTAACGGATTTATATTAATATAAATATTATAAGAATTTAAATGATAAATATAATAACGTATTACGTTTCGTAATATCGGAAATACCTTATTATAAATAATTAATATTAATAAATATTACAAATTAAAGTTATTTTAAATTATAAAAATAAACGTAATTATATATTAATTTTTTATTTATTTTGTCGAGCCCTGTTTTACAGGTTTTACGACCGATCCCGTCGAGCCTGGCTTTATAGGCTTTACGATCGATCCTGTCAAGCCATTACGTAACTTGACCTACTGGGCTTATTACGCTTCTGGCGCGACCGTTTCCGAGGCCGTGACCTGTTAGGTTATAACATTTATTATTTCCATAATTTAAATAACTTTAATTTACAATAATATTTCGTTATCCAAAGTACCCTTAATATTACGAAACGTAACATATTACTATCTCTATTGCTCAGATTCCCACGATACTCCTACTAACATAAATCCGTCGACTTGAGGTTTAATAGTTGGTTAAACCCCATAGCCATCATAACGATATTATATTAATTACGAATAAAATAATTAGATTAAAAAATTACTAATCGTATAATTAGCATATAAGATTAATTACTAAAAAAACATTAAGATAATATTTACGAACGTAAATTTTGATTTTTGTTCAAAAGTTTATAAAGAAATATACGATAACGGCCTAATTAATATTAAAATAATCTTTACATTAAAATAATTACGATAATTATACTAAGAAATAAAATTAAAATTAAAATTCGTACGGAACTAAATAAGCAAATATTATAACCAAAAAAGGTTAAAAGGATTAATTTTCGAAAAAAGGGAAATAATTTTTTTCGTTATCAAAAATAGTTAAATAAAGCGACTTAACACAAAACTCGATTTCAAATATATCGGTTTATATAAAATCGTCAAAAGAATATTAGAAAATAATTATTAATTAGAAATTTCACCAAAAATTAAACGGTATTTAATTTTTATATTTTTTTAAGTTAATAATAAATATAATTAAAATGCATACGGTATAAAACGATATGGAAATAAAAAACGAATAAGTATACGAAATAAAAAAAAGTATTCGATATATAAAAGCAAAACGGATTTACCTAATGTCTAATTAAATGAAAAAAAAATACCCGGATTCCGAAAACATTTAAGAACTTACCAAAAACCGTATTAACGTTTAACGCTTATTAAAAAACTTTTATTAATAAAAACGGACGTATCCCAATTAATAATTAATTAATTAATAGCCGGGATATTAGGCCAGTTAATTACGGCTTACATTAACGTAATAGCCGTAACGGCGGCCTTTAATTAGTTTTGTTTCCGACGCTCTTAATTTTCTAATTCGTTTAACAATTAGAAATTACGTTATACTATAATAACGCCTTTCGAACGAACTAACGCCTTTTGCTTACGTAAAGGAATAAAATAAAAAAAGTTTATTTATCTCTTTTTAATATTTA
This sequence comes from Monosporascus cannonballus, assembly GCA_004154925.1. NCBI lineage: Eukaryota > Fungi > Ascomycota > Sordariomycetes > Xylariales > Monosporascus > Monosporascus cannonballus. The sequence goes on from QJNS01000411.1 coordinate 40,754, forward strand.
CGTTAAGCTTTAAAATAAAGCCGTTAAAACTTTAATAATTATTTTTCGGCAAACGTTTCTTTACGTTCCAAGCGTTAATATTTGTGATAAATATTTTGTAAGGAAAAAATGGCTATGCCAGTACTATTATAAAATCGATTTCGATTAATATATTCCTTATACCTTAAAACGTTTTCCATTATTTTACAGCTTATATTTTGCGAAAAATAATAAAAGTAAAGCATAATTTCGTAACTAAATTCGTTAAAGGCTTTTATGAAATCAGCACGACGAACGGTAAAAAAACGAGAAACGTAACGAATTTTAAAAATACGGGATAACATAATTGAAAATAAAAAAAATGATATTTACTAAACGAAAAAAAAGAAGAAAAAGTTTTAAGGGCAAAATTTGGAGAGGGAAAAAATCATATTACGATTCAATAAACTCCGGTTCCAAAAAACGGTTAAGTAGAGAGTATACGGGCTACCTTCCGGATTACGTGATGGTAATTATTACTAAGCTAGTAATTATTAATGATCAAAGGTAATTCCAAGTGATCGTAAGTATTATTAACGGCGTAACCACGGGTAATTAAGCCAAAAAGGAAAAAGATATATACGCTTATTATTTCTATAATTTAAACAATACCAACTTGCAATATAATATTATTCCCTGAAGTACCCTTGGTATTACGAAACGTCATAAGATTATTGTATTTATTGCTCAGATTCCCATGATATTTCTGCCAACATAAACCCGTCGACTTAAGGTTTAATAGTTGGTTAAACCGCATAGCCGTTATATAAAAAAACGTAATAAAATCATTATTATCTTTTTTAAGCTAAAGGATACGTTCGTTTATAATATCTAGTTGTCGAAGAACTTCTTTGCAAAAAAA
>QJNS01000412.1:0-41257 GCA_004154925.1 Monosporascus cannonballus
ATAAATAAAAATAAATAAAAATAAATAAAAATAAATAAAAATAAATAAAAATAAATAAAAATAAATAAAAATAAATAAAAATAAATAAAAAAATAAAATAAATAGAAATAAATAAAAAAATAAGTTGATTATCTCGATTAAATAATATGCGACCATATCTAAACTAAAGAGCTCTATAGGGAACAGCCCCCCCCCCCCGCTCCCGGACTCCGTAGAGAGACGAAACGGAGGGTCTCATATACAGATTAAAAAAACCTATCGTCAATGCACGCACCGAAACATCTCAATGCCTCTATCTATCTAAGTAATAACCAATCCCGTCCTTCCCCGGCCCTCGGGGCTCGTATTCCCTCTATTCTCTTGCGACTCGAAACTGTCCTGACTTACATCCCCAGTATCCGCATTGCCCCGTACCCCATGGTGACAACGACGCTCAGCGTGAGCACACTCGCGGGCACGCCCCTGGAGATAAAATGCTTGACGTTCAGATACCTCTGCCCGGTCGCGTCCTCTTTCATGATAGCCGTCATGTTCGGGAACCCGCTGGTCGGCAGGGCCATGGCGGCGCTGCACATGAGCGTGGCCGCCATGACCAGTAGGTTCGGGTGCGGCTCGTCCATGGCCTTGCCTATGTCGCTCACGAGCGGAAGGATGATCAGGGCCGCGACCGTGTGGCTGATGAACGTCGCCACAACTAGGGTTAGAGATGAGAAGATGAGCAGAACACCATAGAGGTCCACCCCCTCCACTTCGCGCGAGATGCCCCCGGCGAGGGTGTGCAGGAGACCGCTCGACTTGACCGCCTTACCCAGCGATAGCCCGCCCGCGGCCAGGATGATAATCGTCCAGGGGAAGTTGTTGAAGTCTTCCTTTGTCAGGATCCCAATCCCGAAGAACACGACAATCGGGATGATGGCGATGACGCCCATGTCGCCGAACGTGCTCTCGAGCTGGTGCGATGCGCACCAGAGGCCGATGGTCGCCAGACAGACCAGGGAGACGAACCACTGTAGGGCGGTAAAGCGCTCCCTCACGGGCCGGATGGGGACGATGTTGGTGCCCTTGCCGGGTTGGAACGTCATGAGCAAAAGAACCCAGATCAGCAGGATCGAGACGATGCCGACGGGGATTACGACGAAAAACCACTGGCCCCAGGTGGGCGCAGGCTCCATTATGCCAATGGCCACGACATTTTGAGGCGATGCGATGGGCGAGAGCATACCGCCGATGTTGGAGGCAAGCGCGATGCCCATGATGACCGCCTTGGACATATTCGAGCCCGACGGGAGGTTGCGTAGCATAGGCTATTGCGGATTATTAGTGAGCGCCTGGGGAGAATGGAAGACAACGCCAGGTATTTATTTACCTCGATGATGGAGAAGCACAGAACAGGGGCGGCTACGTTGCTGACGAGCATGCTGGCAAATGCAGCCACAAACATATTGGCCACCAGCACTGTCCTTGGTCGCGTACCAGCCTTACTAAGGACGAAGGTTGCGATCCTCTTATCAATTTTGCATTTCGATAGTGCCGCGGCAATGGTGAAGCCACCCAGGAGAAGCATGATGACGGGCGTCCACATGGCTGCAAACACGTAGAGAGTAGCTTTACTCGCGTCTAGCCTCTCATGCGGCGGATCGTCCGACTTCACAATGTTAAGAATAACAACAAGGAACGGTATCAGCAGAGAGGTGACGAATAATGGGATGGTCTATCAGGGTCTCGTCAGCAGAGGTGTATAATACTGCCGCACATAATAAACTCACCTCGGTAGCCCACAGCAAGCTAACAAACACCAGCATGGCCAGGCAGGCCTGCTGCTCCGGCTTCTCCAAGACGGGAACCAGGAGGAGGATAAAGAAGACGGCAATGATGGCTAGGAGTGCAAACGTGGTTGAGCTGAAGAGCCAAATAGGATAGGTGATGTGACCAATTGGAGTGTCGATCTCCTTGGTCGACGCGACTAGGGGCTCGTCGCCTTGTAGCCTCACCTTGGCGCCGTCGTTCGGACCCAAGAGTCCGCCGCCGAGGCTAGCAGCCTCGGCACGGCGCTCGAGACCTATCAGATCTCTCCAGACGGTATTGCGCTCCCAGACGACATGTTCCCTCAGATGTGATCGGAGGTCCTTCTTGGCGAGGGCCTCGTCGCCCTGGGTGACTATGTCCGTGTAGGCTCTTTCCATCTTCCCGATATACCCCTCGATGTGCTTGATGGTCTCGGGTAGAAAGGGGTAAGCAGTCTCGACTGTTTTCTCCATGTACTTAGGCCGAAGCTCCCTATCAAGAATCTTGTCGAACTTCTTAAGAACTTTACTGAACCCCGTCTTGTTCAGCTGCGTGTACGACTTGAGTTCACACAGCTGCACATAGACGGCGATAATGCGCTTCTTCAGCATAATGCCGGAAGAGAACATGTGGGCCGTCTCGGCAAAGTCATCGTAGCCGATGCTACCCCTCCGCATCGATTTTGTAAAGTCGGTGGACAACATGGATGTCGTCATATCAACGGAGGCGCGCATGGCATTGGGAACCGTACGACGCCTCCCAGTGGTGTTTACGCTGGCCCGTCTCTTCTTATTCAGGGCAGCGGTCTCATCTTCTTCTTCTTCTTCTTCGTCGTCGTCATCGTAATCATCGTCGGTGTCTTCGATACCATCTTCGGTAGATCGTGCGCTGCGAGAGCTCCTAGGACGTGCTGTGTGTCTAGCAGGCTCGGTTTGACTGGGCTGCGAGATCGGTCGCTGAGGCAATTGCGGCCCTTCGTCGGAGTCGCCGTTCTCGTGAAATAGCCCGATATCGCGAAGTAGTTCGTCCGCTTCATCGAAGACCTCCTTCTCCTTAACTACGTAAAAAGACGATACTTTCTCTAGTTCAACATCCAGCGCACGACCGAAAACAGTCTCCGGGTCCTCGTTTCGGAGAAGAGGTCTCGTTTCGACATCGGATGGCCCCGTTTGATGAACGGTCTTCTCGAGCTGATAGATGCTGGAGGAAGGAAAGCATCAGAGCAGATCCAGGGGAGCAATGGCAGCCAAGGCTTGAAACAGTAGGGGGTGCGGCATAAAAGCAACTAACAGCTTCTTGAGGTTACTGTAGGCGATGTAATGGCTGCTCCAATCGGGGACAGCATTGAACTGGATACTGTGAGAGAACTTCATCTCGTCTTGCTCGTCGAGCCAGCGGCGTTTCTCGTCTCTCTTAGCCTTTCTCCGCGCTTCCCTCGCGATTTGATCTTTTCGAGATGTGATAACTTCGTAGTCGTCGAGTTCGTAAGATTCATGCGCCGTAATATCAGGTACGGCGGCGGCTACACCGGTGTCGGCACCTCCACCTCCACCTATGGCTAAACCTGTAGCGGCCTTCCCCCCTCTGTCCTGCGATCCCGTTCTACGGAGAGCCGAGGGCGGATCTCGTTGAGAAGCTCTACCGTCGCGAGATGAAGCTTCGTGGATAGAGGAGGGACGGGCCTGAAAGTTTGATGGTGTTATGGTTGCTGACGCTAACGCGTGCCTCTTAACATGAACCAACAGCGCAGCTTAAGGGTATGGAGGGAAGAAATTGTTGATGTCAGTAAGAACGGTTTCAAGTGGGACAGGGACAGGCGCCATAGAGGTGCCGACTTTATTATCAATCTTCCGTGCCCGTGACTGATCGAGTGGATGGTAGGGTTCCAACGTTAGCATTACCACCTACGTATTGTTACTGTAGTTGCCCGTGTGTAGCGTGGGTTGGACCCTGCCCAGCTACGCCTACCTCGCTGAATCGTTAGCCGACCCAGGCTAAAGGTCGAGCAACCCCACCGCCTATCAGGCTGCGACTGATACAAACTACGTGTGAATACTACGTAATAGGGGTAAGTTTAACATCCTATTCAGATATTCTTATTTATTAATTTTTGATTTGGGCTACTTTTATCATCGTTTTTATAACCTTAATGTTTTTGTAATAAAAGTGTTACACATTATTCGATTTTGATTTCGTAAATTTTTATGTCAATTAAGGTCTCGGAATAATAATAGCGTTAGATCTGCACATTAAGGGGTACGTGATAGGGACGTCAATATTCGGCCTCTCACTCAGTAAAGTTAGACGCAGCCAGGGCCAAGGTGGGTACTTCTGCCATAACACAACTACTAACACCACCAAAATATCAAGCCCATATACCCCAAATGGGCGCCCTCTCCAGTCCCCCTCAAGCCTCCCGAGGTCCAACCCTGACCCTAGCTAAGCCTAACCCCGGTCTTAAAACGCTAAGCTTCTAACCGTGCACTCGCTGGCTACGATTTGCTATGTTAAAGCCTGAAGTACCGCCCTTGACAGCGACTGTCCGGGGCCGATAGACTACAGTCGGTGGGGTTGCTAAAAATGGCTTAGTTCGGGTCGATTAACGACCCGGCAAGGTGGGCATAACTGGGGGGCCGTCAAACCTGGTTTGTTTCTGGCCAAGACACTGAAACTGGATAGGCTGTGCCGGTACAACCAATGATATCCCTTCTATAAGCCCTGGCGTGTAGCTAGTCCTAACCAGGATTAGCGCGGATTCGAACTCGACAGTGGCCCCGAGACGAGAGATGCCAGAATTAGGTATTAACCTCGGATAGATGCATACTCTCATCCATTGTTTTTCGAATCCTGTGTCTGCTTCTCTCCCTAATCGCATATTCGTCGGCTATCTGGGCGTCTTATGTAGATCATGCCAAGTAATGTTTCCATAGCTTCTAATTATATGAGACACCTAACGCGTCTTCACCCTCTTGGCTATTTGTCATGGCACCTTCACTTCGTGCTGCGACGGAATGGGATAGGGATATCTATTGTGTAATGTTGTCCCTATGTAACGCTCGGCATTATGTAAAGGCTGCTTGGCAGTCAGTTGACTTAGTCACATATTCACAACGAAAGACGGTTACGGGCTGGAATCACTCGGGGGTTTCCATGCAATTCATCTCAGAAGACGGACTTGGGAGCAGACACTGGTAGTGCACCGGGATGCGAGGATGGCACATAAACAGGCCACCTTTCGAGGATCCCCTCGCCCCTCGGATCCGACTACAAACACACGCCACAGAAGTTCCCGTATTTTAAAATTCGGTAGACACAATGCGCCAATATCTCGATATCACGGAATCCGAGCGATCCCGCCGGAGAACGGAGGCCCGCCGCGCGCTATACCAGAGAGCCGCGTCTTCCAAAATCCGCGGGGAGGCGATGGAGACGGCACAGGAACGACCGGCGATCGTCCGGCCCCCGCAGCGCCTCCTCAGCCCGGCGGTTCCCGCCTCGGTAGAGGCCGTGGCCGGCCTGGGCAGACTCGCGTCTCTCCCGAATGAGGTCGTAATGATGGTCCTCCAGCACTGCACAGTCCGCACGCTCTTCAAACTGCAGCGCGTGAACAGGGCCGCCGCCATGATGGTGCGCCTCCTGCCGAACTTCAGCTACGTCGCGAACACCGCCAAGGGCATGCTCGAGCGCGCCTTGGTGAAGAGGCTCATTACCATCCTTACTTTCACTGGGCTACGCCATCTTCTGATGAGCAACACGTGCGAAAAATGCGGAAAAGAGGGAAGTTCCTTCCTGATCACCCAGGTCAAGGTCCTCTGCTACGAATGCCGAGCGCCGCCCCGAATATGGGTTAGAGGAGCCAAAGGTAGGGCAAAGGTGCCGCCAAAACTGAACGTCATCAAGCGCTGACTGGGCAACGCATATAGACGGTGATGCTTACGCAAAGTCCATTCAGAGATGTGAACATAGGGTTCGGGTATGAGGGACGAGTAACGAGTGATGAAGATCAAGATTACCGCCTAGTATGCGAGAAGGAGGGGGTTCTCTAGTTTGATGAGTCCTGTAGGGTTGATTATCAACGGTCGGTGGGTTGGCGCTTTTGGGCTCTTGGGACATTTGTAACGGCGTTGCTGATATCATCAAACTTTCCTATTCTTTGGCGTTCGCAAAAAGCTCAGATAAATGAGCATACCTATGGCCTGCATATATAGGTGCGCCGTAGTTACAGCACTGGATGCTGTCGGGTGAGATGTCTCACATATGGTATTTCTTGGATTATAGCAAAAGATCGGGCGCTCGAACTGTTATGAGTTCAAGCATTATATGGTTATACACGTATTCCTACAGTATTGCTGTGTCTCATCTATCACCACGAGAACCCATCATTTTTACTATCTATTGACTTCCTCGTGTGCCTCAAGTGAGCCCCATCATGTCTTGAGGTCGACATATAACAGCACAACAAACCCAGTACATTAATAGAGCAGCCAAGTAGTGTGCTACGGGTCTCTGCGACGCCTTTTGTATCTCAACTCCCATTACAAGGGGGGCAGTGAAGAACGTGAAGAGAGACGATGTGTAGTAGCTATGCTCTACATTGCGGTGATAGTAGCCCCTTTGCATAGTCAGGATCAGCACAGCTAACAGAAAAACCTGGGTAGAAATGCAGCCGGAGTATGCCCAAGGCGAGTGCAAATGGACATAGAAATTAAGGAGCGCGCATTCCGCTGGAGAACGGAGAGGAGAGAACGATCCACAGCAAGGTAACGGATGCCTTGGGGCAGACACAACCGGATATAGCTCGATGGAATTTAGGAGACGTGTGCTACAATGGATGGCGAAAGTGAGTGGCCTAGCAGTTCCGTTACACCGTCGTACTGTTGGTGGAATATTAGAATTGACGGGGGTGAAGGGCTGTGTTTCCCCAGCGAAGAGTGTTATTAATTAGAATCAACACACGGTTCCATATAGTTAAGCAGAAGCCGAATTAGCTTCGACATCTTTTGAGATCTTCACTCCATTACTATCCACTTCTCCCACGTTGCCGCACCATCCGTTTCACCGACTCCCCCGGGCTGGCAACAAGCGGACCTGTGCCTACACGGTTCGACCGCCCAAGTTGATGAATCCCTCCTCAGCCTAGATATATATCATGAGGCTTTGACAGATCCAGCAGCCATTTCCAGAGGTGTACATTGGCAACTCCTATGCCAAGATTACCAGTTCAGCAATTCCGAATCCAGTGGGGTATATGCCACGGCATTGGCTGGTTGGCGAGCAAGTGATATACCCTTGTTTGTTTACACACATCCCGCCATTTCTAGTCTGCTAGCCACCTAAATATATGATTACGAGAGCGTTGTCGCACGAATTGTCCAACAGTCATAGCCCGATCTTGAAGCCACCGGGTAGCAGGGCCTGAAACACCCTATCGGGGTGGTATCCGCGCGAAACAGGCAGCAGCCTCTCCCGGTTCTCCGCGCCGTACCCGGCAAAGACGTCTTGGAACCTGGCCACGTCGCCCATGTACACGAACGGATCGTAGAGCCCTCCTTCCCGCGCCGCCCCGCCCCGCCGATGGCGTCCGTCGCGCCCCTGGTCCACCGCTCGATGACGAACTCGGCCACCGTATTGAACGCCACGGTACTATCCGTGGCGGGGATAGCGAAGAACTGCTCGAAAGAAACCTGGTTCGCCTCGGTCGCGCTGTCGTAAAAAAAGCACGAGGTCGATTGTCGTCGTCTGGTTGACGATCTCGACGAGCGGGAGGATGTGTGAGAGTGGATTGGTGCTGTAGGTGGCGTAGTCGGCCGCCGCCTGGAGGAAGTCAGCGTTTTTGCGGTGCCTACACCTTATCTTAATTAGGCTTAATGAGCAAAGTCAAACTCACCGCAATCAAAGCCTCCACGTGGCTTCCATCAATTGTATAGATCCCCGCGAGAGCCATCGTGGACGGCACGGTTCGCAGTTTGAAATTCGTCACGATCACGAAGTTCGCCCCGCCGCCCTTCAGGGCCCGGAATGGATCGGCATTCGCGGGCTGGTTGGTGGGGACGACCTCGTCCTCGAGCACGTTGTCCGCGGCCTACCCGCGCGCGTCCCCCTGAAACCCGATGCCGCCGCCGAGTGTTAGGCCCGCGGCGCTGATGGGGGCGATGCGGCCGCCGACGGCGGTGCGCTCGAAGTCTACCAGGTACGCATACACGCCTACCCCCGCGAGCCGCGGACAGACGTCGACCGACGCCCTGCCCGGCGCGATCGAGATCCTTGTCAGGTACGACATGGCCATCAATATGGCGTCGTCGATGCTGTTAGCCCCGGCACCGCCACGTGGCCCCCCGCGCGCACGGCGAAGCGGGTCCCGGTCTCCCGGCTCCTGCGGACCACGGCCGAGACGTCTCCGGCGGACGCGGGGCGCACGACGCACGCCGGCCGGCGGATCTGTGTGTTCGACCGGAAGTTGCCGACTTCGTAGCCGTACACGCCAGAGCCGGGGAGGAAGACCTGGGAGGGTAGGGGCTTCGTCGGGGCCGAGCAACCCGCCGCGATTGCGCTGTGTGGTGGTAGAGTTCTTGTGTCGGCTGGCGCCGGGGAGCTTGGCGTTTCCGCTGCCCCTAGGCTGAGGAGTAGTACGAGGATATGCTTAAAAAGAGCCGTAGTTTCGTTGAATGCCTCCCGTGGTAAAGGCAAGCTCGAGTACGGTTTAGAGAGGCCATGTTGGTCGGAGCCCTGCGTGGAAATAGGTCTCTAGGTATTTAGAGGCGCTGTGCTTTTATCGGCAGTCTACGTATTTTAGCCATTACCGACCGCCTATGACGATGCCGTGTCACCCTACTGTCTTGTGACTATAATACTTCGCATAATAAAAGGGGACATATGATGAGGTCACATATTGGCTTGCGTAGGTAGCTGTGGATAGACTATATCGATGGCGTCTAATCGCAACAGTATTCATTTGTCACTACACCTTCGTTTTAGGGTAATTGTTCTTGATAACCGAAAAGGAGACAGGCTCGGCAGAGAGATACCTTAGAAATTTGCGAGAGGCATTAGCCATCGCATGAATTCATAGATGGACTCCATACGCGAAAGACGAAAATCACACGACCCGCATCAGAGCAGACAAGAGTGCAGTGAAGGGCATCCACATAGCGGTGGATCCCACGATATATAATCGAGCTCGGAACTCCATGCTATGCTGCCTAGGCAAACGAAGCACCTAAACCACCGCGGGACAATAAAAGACCTGTCTACACATAGGCGGGAAAAGACACTACCGCAAGACAAGCAGCCATCCGTCCTGCCTCTCATGGTATGCGAGTGGTATCTCTGAGCAGCGGGACCGTAAAGCCAAAAGGGTCTAAACACGAATTAATAATGACAGCGCTACCTCCCCTCGATCCAACCTCCATCGTTGCCACCCTTGACCATACATCCGGATGTCGGGGTGGGCAGGTAACGGTAATTTCCCTTCGCGGATATGTAGGAAGACACTGTTCCCCCTCGATCCTCTATGACCGATAAGCTCAGGCAACCGTTTGGACATGGCTCGGCTCTCGCTTTTCCGCATTCGTGTTATCGCTCGCCATCTCAGCAGCAACGTTGCCCTCTGTCTCTCCAGTACTGTTCTTAGTAGCGTCCCTCTCGGCGCTCTTCTCCTTAACTTCCTGGTCGGGAGCCACGGCGGTGGTCGCCTTCGCGTCGACAACGACGGGGCGATTCTCCTTATCCACCTCGACGATCCTATCGCCCGCCCCGGCGCTCGTTTTCTTCGCTAGGAGCTCCTTCTCCCCCACGTTCACGATCTGGCTCCGGAGGACCTCGCTCATAGCCTTGTGGATGCGCTCCCTGCGCGCCCTCCCCCTAAGTCGGCTCTGGGGCGCGGCGCCGTCGACCCAGCGGATGCTCCAGATCATGAAGCTGATGCCGTCGTGCTCGGAGCGGTGGCCGTTGTAGACGCCGCCCCACTCGCGGCTGGAGATTCCGAACCGCGTCGAGCCCGTGTACTTCTCGAGGCTCGGCAGGATCAGAACAGTCACGTGCAGATCGCGACCGACAGGGACCTGGACGGGGCCCGTAGGCGGGGGGCTTGTCAGAACTTCCTGATGCTTCTCCTCGGTAGAAGCAGGCGGGGCGCGATTCTGAGGCTTTGAAGAATTGGATTTGCGCAGGTCCAGCAGGTCCGGATCTACGTCCTCGCCCCATTCGCCCCGAATCCAGCCTGCATGGATGCAAGCAGCGACCACATCCGAATCGTCCGTATAGACATCCGTACCCCAAATTGCCCTGCGAGATGTTATCTCCTCCCGTGCAGCGGGGGTCAAGTGAGCACGGGGCACCTTGACGGTTAGTGTAGAGTTCTCATTGTTGCTGATCCTATCTTTGGGTAGAGGGACGGGCGTCGAGGCAAATCCGTGCTTAGAATGAGGTGCATGGGGTCCCGCCGGTTTTAGTTGCACTCTGTATATAACGTCGCCCAGGTGCTTTCGCGGCCTATCTGCAACGCTCTCGAGAACCGCTTGCGACGAGACTCGCTTTTTGGGCTTGGGGACGATGGTAGGGGTTATAACTGCCGGCTTGGATGGCTGAGTCGCCGTGGACCTGGGAGCCTGATGGTGGTGTGTGAGTGCCAGTTCCTTACCAACGCCTGCCGGGGGCGGTACAGGGGTGCTGGTCTTGAGATTCTTGAGTACGGCATTTCCCACTTGGAGAGGCGAAGTAGTCCGCTCAGGGGCATGGTGGTGGTGATGGTGATGACTAAGATTCAATCTTACGTTAACACGCCGTTCACTACTAGCAGGTAGGGGTTTGCACGTACTGATGATGGTGGTGATGGCCGTGGGTTTTGGCACGTTTCGCGCGGCCAGCAGGCGTACTACGCCCTGTACTATCCTCTTCACCTTTACCGTCCTCGTCACTCTTCGCTTTTCTGCGTTTGCGCGCGGGCTTCGCAGGCGGCTCCGGGGCGTGTTCGTGAGCCGCCTCATTGTCGTCACGCCGGGCTAGACTCGCGTTGGCGTGTGCCAGTTGTGCACCGCCGGGCACTGGACTTGGAGCACCGATACCGCGTACGCCGCTTCCTATGCCGGAGAACATGCGGCCGAACTCACTCTTAATCCTAGGCTCGTCGGCGGGTCCTTGCAGCTGTGGCTGGGCACCCTGAACGGCTTGTGGCAACGGAGATACCCGACCTTTCCGATTCATGTCGTGAACGGCAAGCAAGTTTCGTGCTTGAGCATTGTGTATCGGTCCATCGTCGGCAGGACGCGGCCGGGCGTCGTGGAATGCCGAGCCGGGACCCCCGTTGTAGGCGACCGAGGGCGGAGGCGGTCCCTCTTCACCAGGCCTGGCTCGATGTGCGCCTTGTTGTATTTGGTGCTGTGCATGTGGAGGACCAAGACGCTGCCTTTCAGGAGAGTCATATGGGTGTACCGGCGGTGGTCCAGGCTGGCTCGTGGGGATCGCGTGAGCCGGCGGCGGTCCTACGGGGGGAAATCGATCAGGTGGAGGTTGCGCATAGGCTGGATGCGTTCCGTACGGGCCCGCGGTCGTAGATGGGAAATCGTTCGGGCGTGGTGGATAAGTATGGTCGTAAGGTCCGGGCGGTCCAGGGGGCCGATCGTATCCCTGTTGGGGCCACGATCCCGGATCCCTGGGGTCCCGAGGGTCCCGAGAGTCCCGAGAATCACGAGAATCACGAGAATCACGAGGGTCACGAGGGTCACGGGGCTCTCGAGGGTCCCGGGGATCGCGTGGATCGGGCCCGGCGTACGGCGGAGGCCGGCGTGGTGGCCCCTGTGGCCCAAAGTCTGCCGGGTGTTGGGCATGGCGGCTCGGATCCGACGCGGTCCTTTCCCTTCTATTTCGCATTCTCATCTCCCTTTCTCGTTCGGCCTCTACCATACGGCTTCTTTCAGCCATGAAGCGTTGTTCTTCCATCTGCACTCTTTCTCTCTCCCGAAATTGGCTCTCCCTAAATTCCCTTTCCCGAAACTCGGCTTCTCTTTCCATGTGTTCTTTCACTTCCCTTTCAGACGCGAAGCGGCGGTGTTCCTCATACGGTATCGTTCGAGCGGGTCCCTCCGGATGGAATTCCATCTGGCCAGGCCGTACGTCTTCTCTGCGTCCGTATACAACCTCCGCGGGAGGCGGGCCTCTCCCCAAATCCACAGATCTCGAACCCACGCCCCCCAACGCCCTCGGCTGACTGCTCGGTCTGGGAGGCATGCTCCCGGCCAAAATTCGTCCCGGCGGCTCTCTCCTCTCATCAGTAAGCGGCATGGGTGGGCCGCGTCCCTGATATGCCTGGGGTGTGCCGAATCGTGCTACTTCGGGAGTGCCATACATGGGCTGCTGAGGTGGAGAACCGGCCGCGCTACCTCTAGGATCTCTAGTGTCAAACTGTCTTCCTTGATCGGGCGTCTGTGGTCGCCTAGAATAGGGGTTGTTGAACTCGGCCGACGCAGTCTGCAGTCGTGGCGAGGCGTGTACAGAACTGGTGTAGGCGGGCCCGGACACGGGTGCCGAGGTGGGAGGCGGAGCGAAGGAGGGATGGCCTCCCGGTGTTGGTTCCCTCGGGCCCGGAGCACCGGCTGCGTTGCCAAGCATCGCCGAAATCGACATACCCCCGCCGGCCCTTCCCGCCCTGCCCGCGTTCAGGGGAGGCAATTCTCGACCCGAAGAAAATGCGTTCGGTGGACCAATGTTCATGGGTGGACCTCTCGGAGCGGGAGGCCCGCCGAAGTGGGCGACCTGGTGAGGGTGAGGATGTTGTTGAGGTGGCGATGGCGGCGGCATATTGCGGTTCACCATGGGAGTTCCGACCGATGACGAGCTCCGGTGCCTTGAATGGGTCGGGTTAGGATGGGGAGGAGGATCGGGCGCATAAGAAGGCGGCGGCCTGGGTTGTTGTGAATGTTGTGGATAATAAGGCTGGGACGTTTCGGAGGCTCGTTGCTGGTGATCGGCATATGCAGCGGCAGGGCTTGCAGATGCGGGAGGATGGTGTGAAGGCGGCGGGTAAGAAGCGTTCGGGCCCGGAGGAAAAGGCGATCGTGCGAAAGACGAGGACGAGGGCGGAGGCGACGTTACATTGGTGGCACGAGTGAAATGGTGTTGGGCCGGGTGAGGTTGATGATGCTGGTGTTGGTGCTGGTGTTGTTGGTGTTGATGTTGAAGCTGCTGTTGGTGCTGATGTTGATGTTGAGGCGGTTGGTGTCTTGGATCCATGGCATCCAAGACCGAACCAGGGACACTGGTTGACCTTTTGATTTTGTGGTTCGGCGTCGGCTTTGACGCTTTAGCTCGGGATTACTTGGTCGGCTAAACACGAAGAGAAGAAAAAGCTCAAGAACAAACTCCTCTCCTTCCTTCTTGGACCGAGTATCATCTGTCACGAGAGAGAGCTTTTGCAAGTCCCACTCTTTCTTCATCTACAGCGCCGTGTCTAGTCTTTACTGCTCAGGGTGCCACTAGTGGTAGTGCTAGCTTCTAGTTCAGGGCCAACTAACGGTACGCCTTGTCGTTGGCTGTCCGGGGAATATCGTCGTCGCTGGCGGATTAGGAAGTTGATGCTCCTCGTCGCATAGGGCAGGGCATACAAAGTAGAGAGAAGAGGAGTATAAACTTGGGTAGAGAAAGATTTACTGAGAAGATCTTTGTCTTGTCGGCTGGGCTGGGCTGGGCTGGGCTGGGATGGGCTGGTAGGGATGGGCTGGTTGGGTGCCGGGGTGTTCAACGCGGATGTGATGTTTTGGGTTTGGAGGCACGGATGGGTTGGTAATCCGGGCGTAGTATGACATGGATGGCCATGGTGGACATGGGACATGGGTCGGTATGGGTATGGGTCAGTAACCATGAGGGCATGAGGCTTTTGCATGCAGATGGTTAGGCAGCTTCGGTACCCTGAATCAGACCAGGGGCCAAACCCAAAAAAAGGGAGCCAAAATGACTATTTGTTATGCACGTAGGATGTAGAGCGGTACTGTATAGAAATGTGTAAGAAGCCAAGACCGGACCAGCCTGTACCAAGAGCAGGGTTGGATCCAGGGGGTTCCAGGGGTGCGGGCGCGGACTGGCGGGTAAGAAAGGCTGTTGGGTTGCACATGAGGCGGAAGAAGAAAAACACAAACAAGCAAGCTATAAGAGCTTCTTAAGCTATCTTCGGTATGGTTTCCAAGTTGCGAGACCGCAGAACCGCAGGATCCGTGAATATTCAACACAAGCTGAAGCAGATGACTTATACAAATGGATTTCGCTTCAATCCCAATTTTGTAGGTACTGTGTATCTCAGGTAAATGGCGGCGAAAAGAGGGGGCGGGAAGCTTGCGGATCCACAAGCTTGTGTACACTCACTTCCGACGGAAGTGTATCTGGTGCATATTCTCATATATGTACATATGCATTGGGATATTTCCGGCTCGCTGTATCTCCAGCCCTGGACGTGGTAATATATATATATATATATATATATATACACGCAAAAATTACAACCGTACGCCTTGTGTCGTGTCGTGTCGTGTCGTGTCGTGTTTTCTTCGTTGACAGCACCGATAATACGGCACGATTGCCATAAAAGTAGGCGCCTCCATGTAATGTCCGTAGCAACACATTCAGCACGTCAACAAGCCTGACAGGATGAGTATCCTTAATATTATACATGCGACTGGAACTGCTATAATAGCTCTCTCTAAATACGGAAACAGGGTTTCGGGTTTCGATGCGCTTGTTATGAAGGAGCATCTATACTTCGCAAATTCTCTACCAAATGTGTGATTTGCTGGTGCCGTGATTCATCGAAATCTTCTTAGACGGCCGATCTACCTGCTATGATGATGTCGATGATGTTATTTGAATGTGGGAGAGCATCTGAAGAGCTGAGCTGTGTCGCACTTAAGAGCGGGTCCCGGGGTATCTAGTTTAGCACTCACTAGCTTAACCTAAAGTGGGCAAAGAATGCGGTGAATGCAAGGATGTCGATAGTGTCCAAACCTTATCCCCTGATGCGAAAAGCTGACTGGCGCCAAAACGTCACGAGATCAGTGCATGCATGTGTCTAGAAATGCGTGGCTTGCCGGTTATCTAAAAACATTAAACTTCCCGATTGCTCCGCAACATCTACCTGGGTATGTATAGGTAAGCAGCATGCAGAAGCACAACACCGAGGTAAGAGACGGTTACAGCACAGGTAAAAGGGGGCAGGGCCGATAAATTTGTACGCGGATTAGGACGAATCGCATCCGGCTAGTTTTTGCGATAGCATCTAAGAGCGGCTGTGCGTTAAAGCTCATCGGTGAATAAATAGATAGCGAAGGAAAGACATGTGACGACGAGTACGCGCGATGCGCAATCACGGTCATGGATGATACCGCATACGGATGCTGCGGTCAGCGGGCGAAGTGATAGATGAGTTGGTGCGCGCCGTCAGCCCAGCTATTGGGTAATGGTGGTAGATGGTTTAGGCGAGAGACAGGGAGAGAGCGTATGTCCGCCAGTGCGACGTCTAACTACCGGCATAGTATATGTGCGTCTCTGCGTGTCTGCATCTGTGTCCGTGTAACGGACGAAGCAAGAAGGCAAATTATATATGGCGCCGATCCCACGGATCCCCGTAACGAAGATGCCGCCCATCGCCCCAAGAAACCCTGCATCATGCGTCGACGAGTTGCAGCGCCCTCGTCTGCTCATGTACCCCGGCTGTTCGGGCGTGATGCACAGCCGTCGTCGTCGTCATGGACGGGAGACGGGACAGGCCGAGTGAAGCGCAAAATGGACCAAAGGTCGTCCATGTCCCGAGCGCCTCCATTTCCTCAACCGTCGGTGACGACACGGTGTCCGTATTACTCAGTCGCCGACTGTGCGGCAGCTTACGTAGTATCAGGGAAGCGAATGAGGGTCGCGCAATCCGATCTTGCTATTCAGGATCCGGCTCCCTTGGAATCCCGAGAAAACATAGTTGGTTACGTTGTGACTGGCGAACCAAGACGCGTAGTTACGTTTGTCCAACGTCACATGCATGTGTAAACCCGAACTTGGGAAAGGGGGGCGGCTGGTGCTGGCTGGCTGCCGGGATTATGGGTCTTCGATGACCAGTCTCAGACAATCGGATTGATGTCTAAAATATTTCGTCTTCAGTGTTACATAGTATACGTACCTAATGCATGATGTGTGTGCCTGTAAGTATGTATGGGGATGTGGACTTACTGAGCCAGCGCTGTGCAGCGGCGGCGGCAAACAATACTGAGAATAAAAGCAAAAGGAGCACGAGGTCAGATCTTGGAGTTCTTCGAGGTTGAATCACCACCCGAAAAATGCCTAAACCCTTTCACCTTAGCCTCTCTTCCAACCCCGAAAAAAAAAGGATCAGGAACCACCCGCGCCAACCCGATTGCGACATCCAATCACATTTTGCGAATAAGCCGAACATGGATATTGCATTCTCGATTTTCAATACCCCAACTATACGTAAAGATATAAAGCCTCCCCCCTGGGGAAAGTGCCGAGCGTGTTTTCGTGATTTTGATGCGAAAAGCAAGCAACTCCCATGTCAGATGATGCATCTCTCGCAAATATTTACGATGACTTACTCAATTTGCCTACTCTTTACCTATTCATCATCATGATTGCGTCCTATTTAGCAGCCCGAAAAATGACGTTCCATGGAACTACTAACCCCAGTGAGTGTCTTCTACTCCACGATCAATCAAAAACCAAAAGGAAAAAGGGAAAATCAAGTCTGCCAGTGACGAAGAAACGAGCAGTGTGCCGCGAATGCTTTGCATTAGACCCCTGCCATATTGACAACGCATCACAACCACAGCTGACCACCCGAAAGATACCAAAGCCATATGTCTGCGATCATTGGTCTGTCCGAATATGTCTCAATGCCCCCTCCATCGGCAAGTCTTGATCATCTATTGTCTAAGTCACTTCATACCTACCTAATAACCTACCTGTGGTGGCATAGAGGAGGTGGGTTGGTATCGCTTTGCGCGTTTCCCCCTCACGATCGTCTGACCGACTCTTTTCTTTTCTTTTTTTTTATGCCTTAGACTCGATTCTCGACGCAACCACTCTTCCTTTAAGTGGTCCCTGCAGCTATCAGTTTGAGCATTTGCGGGGTCCCATGCAGGAGTAATGGCAAGGGCGTGGCAAGGGGGGTCCGGGGATCCCTACTCCTATTGGTCTTGTTTGAATCAGTTGCTGCGGTGTAGGTGATACGGTAATACAAATTGTGCGATGTTATGCAAACTTGTGTATTGATCTTACAGAATCAGGATGCATAGGGCAATCGCCATTACTTGTGCGCATAAGGTGGTGGTGAAGAGCCCAACGAGGAGCGTGACGATGCTAAGTGGTAGCTCCAAGGTGCTTGTGCAGATTAGAGCTGCTCGCTTTCAGAAGGGCCATTTCCTCGTACATGATACGTATTAATGCCAGTACTGGCGCTGCGTCTTGCCTTGGCCCTATGAAGTTGAAGTTGTTCCCACCGAGACCGCCTATTTGAACAGAATGATTTGCTCTCAGTCTTTAGGTATGAGTCCATTTTAGTAGGCACACGAGCAAGCTTAATTTCGAAGTAAGACGTGCTTCTAGGTTAATACGTGTTTCCTAGGATCGGTTTAGTCTCGGTGAAAGTCGATTTAGCATCTAGTGCCTTAATATAGGTTCTATATGAGAGAAAGAGAGGGTGCTTGACTACTTGCCACTCGCACTCACACCGACCCCTATTGATGCTGTCCTGCCCACCCCAGAGCCTTCCATCCTTAAGCTACCGCTACATACTATAGTAGCTTAGTATAAGAGTTGTAGATATTCAAGAGCTACAATACCGGATTTCATTATGGTACTAGCTGGCCATGCCAACCTTCTATCATTCCGATGATGAGAACAGTCTAGACAGCGATTCAATTTCCAGAAATACCAGTGTCATCGGTAATGCATCCGATAAACAAGGCAAGCTGATATCAAAGTGCTGAGTAGCCTTGAGACTTTCGCGTTAGCTTTTGCGCATGTATGATATGGTGTCAGCATAGAAAGTCCAAGCTAAGTAGTCTATATCCATTATCCGCATTGTTTTCGTCTAGGTTCGCTCTCCTGCCCCTTTTGAAGACGAGTGCTGCGACGTATATTCAACGTGCCATCCATTTGCGGCCTGGGACTGTCTCTGAACACTCCGCTTGCTCACTCTGTCTACTGTTACCTGCTCTCCCTTCCTTCCAGCGGCGATGAACCCATAGTCTCCATACGGCGACGTAGCACGGTAGGGACTACCGGGGCCGGCGAGTACCGAAGTAGTGCCCTAGTACGGTGACCTCGTGAACCGCTGCTGAAGAAGTCAACGGACCCCGCGTCATCAACGTGTCCTCGAACTTGGGTTCTCTCCGATTACGGACCGATTGGTCATTTGAGCCCAATAACCCCCCAGTGCCCGAATACTGGACGTCAAAGCCGGCATTGAACATATTGTCACTCAGTAGAGTTTCGCCTTCGGGGACTAGAACCACCCGACAAGTGTTTGATCGTATTGTCCCGGTGTTGCCGTATCTGATATGCCAGGAGAAGAATTCAGAAAGGGAATAATCGAAAAGGGGGCTTAAAATGCCGATACAAGTACGTATGCTGTCGTGGATATCTTGGAAGGTGAATGGGACGCCGTGACTGATGTTTTCATAACCAAGAGAGTAGTATATCCTTTGTAGACAAAGGAGAAATGTGGCTATTGTGTAGGTCCATAATTTCGAAATAGTACGAAGGAATGAAAGTATATTGGATTGGCAATGGATCAGTCTTGTATCTTAATCCTGGTTCACGCACTGACTGATCGTGATAGCTCCTCTATGAGAGAAGCGAAGGACATGATCAAAAGGTTATCTTCCAAGTAACTGGACAAATTAGTACAGCAAAAGGCCCAACTTAAGGCTTCCGAGCATCTAGTACCCCACCCCACGGGAACCCAGTGCTGCTCAATAGCTGCTTTTGGTATGAGAAGGGTGAAGTTATCTGAAATGTGCAGCTGTGATCTGACGCTGTATTCCTTTTTCGGCTCAGAGCGGCGAACGGAGAAAAGACTACATACTTTTGGGGTAAGGCGAGCAGGCGATTCGGGGTCCTCTCCGGCGCCGTTTTCTTCAAACGGTTCGGGGGTGGAGTCGGAGGCCACGTGCCAAAACGGAGTACGGGCGCTTAATACCAGAAGGCGGTCCGGGCTGGCAGAACCGGGGAAGTAAGGTGGATCGGAGCAAGGCCGGCATCAGTTAGCAGACACCGTCGTACCGCGCCGCGTTGGGGATATTTCTAACTGCTTACCTATACCAAACTTTACGGGATGGAGGTTGCTTATGAAGTCAGACCAACTACTGACTTCTTAGAGCTGCACCTATGCTAACATTCGGATAGTTGTTACTCAGACTCCGTTGTATACACAAGTCTGAGAAGAGCAATTACGGATAACTCCCAACCTTACCTACGGGCTATACCAAAGCTTCTTAAGGGCCGAATCACATGAGTCAATAGCTAGGCCTCGCTCTCTTGCAAGCTCTTGTCTCTTCTTCCAATATTCTTCCAAGTCTACGCATACTTGTAAGCATATCAATTGCTGCCATGTGATATTTCCGCCGACCAAGCTAGGAGGGGCGTGTTTTCCATCTGGTTGGAAGGTTCGAGTCGCAGCTGGGCAGCCCACAACTCAGATACGATGTGTTATGAATAACAGTAACAACCACTGTGTCCACGACACTCAAAACAATATATGATACTGTTTCCAGAAGTGAGAAAATAACAAGACAGATTCAATAAGACAAAGGGCATGTCCGCAGGGCTCATCCGCATGATACAGTAGACGGTAAATATCAAAAAGTATATAAACCGGCCATCGCCGGCTCTTCGCCAGAAATGGGAAGCAATTAGCATAAGCGACCTAATATGTTACTCCCGAACCTGTTCTTAATCGCAACCCTCTCGCCGCGAGCGACTTGCATTCGATTCTACTATTTCCACAATGAAACCTACGCCCCAAGCTCCGATGATGATAATATAAATAATAGCCTTGGGTGGCTTGCTGATGTCAGCATCGTTCTCGAGGACCCTCGCGGCGTCTTCCACGACATTGGTAGTTTGATCGACAACCCAGTCGCGTTGGTCGAAGGGTGTGAGCATCCCACCTTCGCGGCCCCGTTGCCGCCGTTTTATGGGACAGGGTGGCACAATCGGGAGGCCTTCATGTGCGTAAGGCTCTGGAATCCGTACGTCATACTGATATTCAGAGACGAGCTCGAATCCACCCACGTGCATACATGGCCCGCCCAGACGGGCTCTCCGTATCCGCGCAGGTTCCAATCGGAACTCTCCTGGCAGGTCAATGCGGATATTTGCACAGATCCGAGCAAGCCGAAGCTGGAAATGCCCGTCCTTCCGTATAACGAACCGTTCGACTGGCAGAGCTACAACACGCTGCGCCAAATGCGGAGGAGAAATGCGGGAAGGACGGACTCAGAGCCTCCCCCCACTCGTATGGTGGTAGATCAGGGACCAGTGCGCGCCATATACGTTCGTGGAGGGCTCGGGGCGAATGTTTTGTGTGATGTCGTGGCCCATCCTTATCCCAGGGGGGTAAGCAACAATCACGCACAATGCATGCTTGTAAATGTTAGCGCACCCGCATAAAGGCTGCTATACGCTCGGGTAAGTCTCTGTCAATGCCTATCGTGGCCTGCGGCGATATGGATATAGCATATCGTCAGCGGGTCAAACTCCTGGGACCACCGCCTGATAGGGGGGTATGCCGGATTCATCCGATGCTTTTAATCCAGCTGAGTAGATAGCATACCAGCAGTAACGATGGTTCAAGACACCCTCTAAGCCCCAACTGCTTTAGTTCCGCGTGCTCAGGTGCATTGAGCGAGATCGCTCCTAAACTTTGGTCAACATTTCATGTGGAACCCACTGTTGTAACACCTTATATATAACAATAACTAGGTCGATTCTCCGGGACAGTCGGATACGTTTCGTCGTCAGTGTCTGGATCAAAGCATTATCAGGAGCCTCTTCAGTATCATGTCTCGGCACAAGGGTCACTTAGGTTACCAGAATATCTAGATAATGCGCGCGAACCCCCCTTTTCTGTCGTCCATTTCTTAGCCTTGGCCTGAGCCGCATCGTGAGTCGTGTAATCATATCGTGATAGACGGGCTTAAGGAAAGTGTTGAACCTAGCAACGTCATGGCTTAGTTAGCTAACCGGCTAGTGGAAATAGCCTCGGCCACTCCGGTATTCTTATCTCTTGGCTACTACTGTTTTTATCTGTATTTAAGGAGGGTTCACCACCTTCACCTTCTATAGAAGACCTTCTAGAGGTCATGCAACCTTTAATACACTTCTTCTTCAGTTATATGCTTCTGTATGTGATGTCAGGGTCTCACAGAAAGGTAGACCCTGTGATGCATCCAGAACTGTTATAGTAAATGAAGACTGCTGGTGAAATAATCAAGGATATATATGGGGAATCCCGAAGATGGTAGAGATGATCAAGTGTATAGCGCGGAAGGAAAGAGGGATACGAGTTGGAGGAGGATTGAGAGTAGCAAGGGGTAGCAGATGGAACCCAAGGTAACAATTCAATGTATTAAATAATCAAGCTTCCTCTGAGCGATCTTACACAGCGGCACAGGTTGCCACGACGCGTTCAAAGTCTCTTGGTCGTGCCTCAAATCAACGAAGCCTTGCGGCACTGTCTCCTCTTCTTACCCCATTCGAGGAACTTGCGCAGAGGCGGTGACTATCCGCGAAGCCGTTTGAGATTCGTGATAAGCTAATGGCTATGGGCGGCTCTTTCGGGGAAAGCACGCCATGCCTTGCAGCGCCATGTGGCATGCGCTGGCTTTGTCTCAGAATGTCTAGAATATCCTCGTACAAGCAGACACTCCGAGGCCCCGTTGGGTCCCTAAGGTGAGGAGCACCTGCCATGAGGCCTCAGTCACGAGTGGCCGTGGACTGCCGGAGCCACGTCGAAAGCCAGCTTCCCATCGAATAAGCTATCGTACTCACTGCAGCTGAGTGCTGAAGCTTGGTGGCCCTGACTGCTAACCTTTAATGTCGTGTCGTTCCGAGCTCCCGGATATCATAGACAAACTGACCTATCGGGGAGCGCAAGGAGCATACCGACTACTTTTAGTATAGGACTAGACTAGGTGGCAGATAAAAGCCGAAGGGATTGAACCATCCTACTAGAATCAGAAAGAGCATGACGACGACTGACGCACGATCAAGGTTCCATAGTCATGTTTTTTTCTTCTCCTCCTCGCATATGAAGCACACGGTAGTCATACATTGGCTTGTTCTAAACATCCGTCGCCTCAACCGGGAAGTATTTGGGCTTCAGGGAACCATCGTGGCTGAGACATGACCTTAATTGGTGATCAGAGTCGCAGAATTACTCGTTGTGCTTCTACCGTGATTAGGCAGGAGCTTGCCGTGCCGATCTCAGACTGACTGCCTCGACTAACTGTGTGCTCGGCTTCTGCCCCAAATTTCTGCTTAATTACGGGAGCCATGTTGCCATCAAGAAGGGGCCAGCGGGTAAACCCGGCACAGGCGAAAGGGCCCCTGAGTGGAGCCAGTCGAGCAGGAGGGAGGGCGAATGGTACGATCCTCAGCTTCGTAAGTGGCGCTTGTGCAGAACCTCGATCCGGGTCCGGTATCCGAATCTCCTGTTCTAAACCCCATGTCGCGTGCATTGACTTAGAAACCACGGCGATGACGACGTACGGCAAATGTGCCAGTTTCCGGACTTGCCGCTCAAGCTCTGTCCAAGCCCGACAGGAGTCCAAACCCAAGGCTGACTCTCTCAGATGAGTCCGCTCTATGCCCACCAGACGGCGCACTGCATATCAATGCACACGTCAACCAGTCTGGACCGACCAAGCCAGCGCATCAGAAATCCGTAACCCGTCCGTTGAAGCTATAATCGCTGTTCGCGCCCCACCGCAGAGGCTCGTTCTTGGGACCGCCGACCTCGCCCGTCTTCGGGTTCACGTCGCCCTCGAACTCGGGCGGCGCTCCCTTCCGCAGCGGCTGGCTGATGACCGCCTCGTCCGCGCCGCTGACGGTGACGGGGTCGGCGGCAGGCGTGGGCGCGAGCTCGTGAGCGGGGTCGTCGTACAGGGAGGCCGGTGTGGAGGTGGGGTTGAAGCCCTCCTGCGTGTTGGCTATGCGCTGCAGGCGCTCGAACTCAGCCTGCTGCTCGGGCGGGAGGCGAGGCGGCGCCGGGCCGACGCGGAAGCTTGAGGAGTTGCGGATGGGTGATTGCCGCGGGATGGCCATAGGGATGCGCCGGGGCGATTGCGCGGCGCGGCAGAGGAATGCGCGCATCGTTGATGCAATTTGGTGTTCGAGGCTTGGATGCCGAGGGTTGAGTGTGAAGATGTGGGCGAGCGTCGTTTGTTGGTGGGCGTGGGATGTACGTAGGAGTTGGAGAGGAAGTGGCAATTCGCCAAGCATTATGTGCCAAGACGAATTACGCCGAAGATCGGAATCAATCCCGTACTCTCGGATCCGGAGTTAAAAGCTTCCCTTTCCAATGCCCATTTATGTGCTTCGAACTTTAATTTCCTAAACCAACTCCACGGTACGTCGCGAAGATGAGTATGTAGTGTTTTATAATATATGAGCATACCATCGATTATCTAGTTTAAAAAATCTGAATCTCGAAGTTATACTTATATATTCAGAAATACCAGTTAACAGAGTACACACACACCCTTAGAGGCTTGACATTGAACTGGCGAATCACACTCCGAGATTTCGAGCGGCAATACCGTATAAGGCAAGACCCACTGTGAAGCCAGTTGGAAAAGGATCGGGCGAACAAATACCCTCAGCCGTGATGACCCAACAGCACAGAGGCTCTCTTCCTAATAATTCCGCCTTGAGATCATAGACAGCCGGCTTGGAATACGGCGAAGTTGCTGTTGGTGCAAATTTTTCCCTTTCCTAACTGTAAACACTTAGACGTTTCTATCTACATGCCATGCACGAGTGGTTCCCCGGAACAATCCCACGACTCTTTCACATGCTCTCTGGGGAAAATGAGTCTAGTATGTCTACAATTGCAGGACCCGAGAACCTGAAAGTGGATGAGACCAAGATGTTTGTGACCCAAGCCAGCTTAGAGAGTTCCTATATCTGATGTACTAGTAGGGTTTGCAATGGGTACCCAATGGGTACCCAATGGGTACCCATTCACTACCCACAACGTAAAGTAATACGCCATAAAAGCCTGATACTTCCGGTTACCTAGATATAACTATTATAAAAGCAGCCTATTATTATTTACAGGCCTTTATTACTTATATATGATTGAAAATATCATCCGTGGGTACTGGTGGGTAGCGTGGGTGGGTGGTTAGTGCAAACCCTAATCTGATGTAGTAGTTCTCTGGTCTTGTCCAGTGCGTCTGACAACACGGACCCTAGGTAGCGGCTCATTGCCTCATCCCTAAAAAAGACGTTGTGCGTGGGGAATTCCTGGGGACTGTCCTCAAGATATGATCAGCGGGAGCAGTATAATGACGCCATGACTCTGTTGCCTCAACGCATTAGGTCAACGTGTCCAAAGAGGAACAAAGACACATGGCACATAAACGGGGCACCTTCACTGAGATACTCAGGATTCCGAGACAACTCGACTTACCTGTATGGCTCATGACGTGCTGAGGGCTTTCGTCTTCCCTACGACATCTCGTCTCAGAACTACCGGTGAAGGTGTTACTACACGACTTCTGCCACGGGTGCTATAATTGTCCCAAGCATATACTGGTAACTCGGGACTCAATCCGCCTCACCGCACTGAGCTGACAACCGCATATCTTTCAGCCTATTCTTCCCTTACATGTAGTGAACAAGTCACCTTAAGAGTATCTTCCATTCATTAAACGTATGTCTGCCCGAATGAGAGATATGATGCTCTTAGATATTCTGTTGTCCGCTTTGGGCGCTGCCGCTTTCTCTTTCCAGAGGACTTTCGCAATGGGCTCCTTGAACCAGGACGCTGAAAACCCGTCCTATTTACTGACGCCGAGCAATACGTGTATATCTGTCTTCATGATGCTCTGTTCTAAAGACCCTGGTACGGATGGGTGATGAATACGACACACCGTCACCTAACCCTGAGGCCACCGTCCTTACCCCTCCCTGCCCGTCGGCTGTAGACGAGACTGAGTTGCCTCGTAGGGGATGACCAAGGTGATAGTATCAACCGCACCACCCAGGCTCCGCAGACGCCGTTCGATCCTTGGGTGCCGTCTACGGTCGCGATGTCGCTGTATCCTACCCTGCGTGAAGGTAGCATGTGCTCTCCAAGAAACTTAAAGCCGGAATTCTAGCTAGGGGAAATGATGAAAGGGCCCACGTATACTTGGGAGTTCATTGAGAGCTGTTCCTCAAAGTCAAATAAGCGGGGAGACACCGGGGTCCCCCAATATCAGAACAGCGAACTAGATTAATGCACCTTTCAACATGTTGCTCGGTTGGAGTTGCCATTCATCTAGGGGCCGAGCTGAGGGCGCTCAAGGGTCTGCCCACAGATAGGGACAGATGTGACGATTGACTTTCCCGTGCCGTATCACTAACGCTAGACAGGCATTCGGGATACGGATATCCCAAGTAGCTATCAATCTAGCGGATGTGGTTGGACAGATCGCCGACAGACCAAGGCGCGATATCTCGGCAACATCTCTGGCAGATAGACGTGGAAAACTTCCCTTTTGGACCTGAACCATTCTGTTTTGAGCAGTGTCGTAATCTGGGACTCATCCTGTCCACAGGTCTCCGGTCAAACATTTCGCTGCCTCCCACTGGATATGCCACACCCATCTTGAAATATCGACCAGGCGGCCGTCGATTCCACCTTCATAAGCCTCGAACATTCGGTCGGCAAGAGTGACTGGGGTGAGAGATGCCAAAGAAGGCTAGGTAAAGTCAGGTTTACCTCGCGTTGCAGCCGAACAGATTCCGTGGTGGGAGTGGACAGCTTTAGAGGGTGATTTGCCGACTTTCTACACCTTACGGGATAATGTGTGTCCCGAGCTCACCGCCGGGACGGCATCGATAAAATGAAGTCCTATCCATGAAGCACAGCTCAGGAGACTTAATCCCAAGGAGTCCACCCGCCCATTTCCTATCGAGAAAGCGAGGGAACCTCTCTTCGTTTAGTGGGGAGGAAACTTTCGTTACCCCAACGGCAGGCTCTTGGGGAGCTCACCCTCGCGAATTGGTCCCTCTGCCTTGGCCCGTCGGGGAACCACGATGGCGATCGGCATAACTGCCGAATTCCTTGTGTCTGGTCCGTCACTACCGAGGCCGATCATCCAAACATGCGGAACAGTCCGGATTCGCTATATTCGAGTCTCATCAAGAAACCCGAAGACCGAGAGGCCCTCGAGAACGACTGAGATTATGTTGTGCAGCAAAAGCACGACCAAAATCGAAGGGTTCTGTCGCTTGACGAATCGCATCTCTGCAAAATCTATATAACACCTTCGTTCCAAAAGGCCTTTTTTTATGGTGCTGGCCGCGTAATACTGATGATAGCTTGTGACCGTCCGAAGAATTAGATCCGGCCTGCGGTCCCTCTCTGGGTTGGAGTTGGATATCTCTGGAAAGATATCTTCTATCGCCCCGAGGACTCCATGGCTGTGTAGTGACGAGGCATTTCCCGTAGAGCCCTCGTCTTCGTCATCGATGTTTTCAACTTCGTCGTCGTCCGGGCTGTAGTCGAGAAAAATCGATGTAGAGCAGATGGCACTGCAGAACCCGGACCGCTATCCGGGGCTGGAATGATAGCGCTAGGACGGGTAGGAAGGCCGACTGAATACGGAGGCAACCTTGCCTTTGCGGCTAAAAAGGGGATAATGAGGTTGGGGGATAGCATTTGAGGGGCTCGGGCGTGAGCAGAGTAAAAGGTGAGCCATGGATTAAGGTAGATGGCCATGAGGTGGCTGAGGCAGAGCGGTCGCGTATGCCGTGACCAGAGCGACGCTACCACTTCTTGTTCAGAATAGGGCTCTGATTCAAGGTTGCTGCAAGGCATCGTGGGGAGAGAACCTGCCGCCTTACGCTCGTGCAACCATTAGGCATAGACACTTAAGTAGTCTTGCTCTGGTCGCCCGCGATCTCCAAAGTTCCCGCACAGAGCGAGCCGACTGGAGTCTCACGTTGAATAGTGAAGTAAATGGGCTATTCTACAGCATCGCGTGCGTATGACGAGACAATAGAACCACGGGTTGCATTATTAGGCGATGCAGATCATATAACTCCACTGAAACCCCGGGATCCATTAGCGGCCCCCAAAGCAAGGATGTTGACGTTGGAAACGACTTTGTAAACTTTTCAAGGAGAAACTAATACACTAATGCGCCAAAAAAACTCCGTACGCCCACCCATATCTCACCAAAACTCACCAAAACTCACCCTTTGCACTCCGCTACAATAATTCGAAAAAAAAAGCTAAAAGTTAAAAAACTATAATCCATATAGGACTTTGATTATATTTAATATATTCGGAAAAATATATTAAATCATTAAATAGTTGCGGAAGTTATCGTATATTACGCTTAGGCAACGGTAATTTTGTATATTATTTTCTTTTCTTATTATAGTAAATATTTATTAACTTAATATATTTTCGAGTTTTTTTAACTTTACAGCTGTTAAAAGGGTTAAGTAAAACAGTAACTATAGCTCATTTAATAAATTATACAAATAAAATATCCTGGTATTTATATCATTTTTTAACGTTTATTATAATGGAGTGTAAAGGGTGAGTTTTGGTGAGATATAGGTGGGCGTGCGGATTTTTTTTGGCGCATTAGTGTAGTACGCCATCCGACCAACCAAGCAAGGCCTATGAGTGGCGGAAATCTTGCCAAGCAGCCTGTGCCCATGAGGCAAGTGATATAGTTCAAACAGTCAAAGATCAGCCTCACAACCCAGCAATTAGTCCATACTAACCGCATCCAAACCCTTCCTCCGTTACAAAATGATAATTACCCACCTTTTAGATGTTCTATATTTCTGACGCATGTCCATGCTTCCAAGACGGGTCGAAGTGACGACAGCAGACACGAGAGCTTGCTGACAGCCGGCCCCCTTTCCTTAGCTGTTTCACCCCCCCTTGACCCCCGCGCCGATCCGTACCATGGATGGTAGCAGGTATAAAGGTGTCGCGGTGACTCTCGCAGCGCCAGATGAAGTTCAGGCTGTTGGCGCATCGCGGATCTTTTAATATGTCTTTCTTGAAACTCGTTGGGTGTATTTCTTCGCTTCTTGCTCCGGTGCTGGCTATCACCGTCGACACCTCCGATTCTTCTTACACCGTCAACACCGAAAGCTCAAACGGCTTCGTAGCGACCATCAGCCGGACGAACTGCGACATCACCTCGCTGAAATACCGCAGCACCGAGTACCAGTACTCGGGCACAAAGAGCCACATCGCCTCTGGCTTAGGGTCATCATCGACAAGTGTCTCTTTTACCACCCAGGGTGCGTATAATTGATGACATTGCGAGATATAAGTGCCAACAGACTACCGCAGGCGACTATGCGATTGTACAGTGCATTGCAGCAGGTGATGGCTTTGACCTGACCCACTACATGGTCTTCCGTGATGGCTCGGATCAGATTTATATGGGCACTTATACCCACTCGGAACCGGAGGTGGGAGAGCTGCGCTACATCTTCCGCCTCACCGGTCTGACCGAGGCCTACCCGTTTGGTGATCCATCCAAGACGGCCGGCTCCAGTGAGACCATTGAAGGTTCGGACGTCTTTATCGTTGATGGCGAGACCCGTAGCAAGGTTTGAATCCCCTGTGCCCGTTCCGATTTCCGAGCCTCTCTATATGAAGCACCTCGCGAGTGGGCTGACAAGCGAACACAGTTCTACTCCTCGGAGCGATTCATCGACGACGACGTGTACTGCGCCACGAATACGGACGAGTCGGTCCACGCCTGCTGGTTGCGCCCCAACCACCAGGCGACCGAGAAGAGCTCGGGCGGGCCGTTTTTCCGGGATATCGACCTCAACTTCGGCGGCGACTACCACTCCGTGACGTACTACATGAACTCGGGCCACGCGCAGACGGAGGCGTACCGACATGGCTTCCACGGCCCATACGTCTTCTCGTTCTCGCGCAGCGGCATCCCCAAGTCAGGCGACATCGACGTCTCTTTCTTCGAGGAGCTGGGGCTCGAGGGCTATGTCGGCACGTCCGAGCGTGGCACAGTCTCGGGCACAGCGTCAGGCGTGTCGAGCGATTTCCCGACCGTAGTCCACTGGTACAACGACGACTACCAGTTCTGGACGTACGCGTCGTCCTCCGGCGCCTTCACGTCGCCCCCCATTGTCGCCGGCGACTACACCATGGCACTGTACCAGGACGAGTTGCTCGCCGCGACGCCGGCAGTGTCTGTGACGGCGGGCGGCAGCACGATGGCAGACATCGCCGCCGACAACGCGATCTTGACGCAGGACCGCACCACCATCTTCCAGCTGGGCGACTACGACGGGCGACCCGCGGGCTTCCTGAACGCCGATGAGCAGCTGCGAATGCACCCCTCGGATGGGCGCATGTCGGATTGGAACCCAGGCACGGTGCCGGCCGCAAACGGCGCTGCCGCCTTCCCCATGGCCATCTTCAAGTCGGTCAACGACGGGCAGAAGATCGCGTTCTCGCTCGACGCCGCCGTCGACGCCGAGGCCACAATCCGTCTCGCAACCACGCTGTCATTCGCGGGCGCCCGCCCTGTCGCCACCGTCAACGGGTTCGCGTGCGATCCCCCCTCGGCCCCCTCTAAGATCGACAGCCGCGGCGTCACACGCGGCGCGTACCGCGGCCACGGCGAGGTTTACGAGTGCACGATCCCGGCCGGCACGCTCGTCGCCGGCGAGAACACCGTCACCATCAACGTCATCTCTGGTAGCAGCGGCGATACGTTCCTGAGCCCTAATGTGGTAAGTAACCTTATATATGTGCCTGGGATGACTACCCGCCTAGCTGGTGCGAAATCGTGTGCTGACACGTATTCTCTCGTAGGTCTTCGACGCCATAGAGCTGTTCCGCTGAGAGCAACTAGTGGTCACCATCGCTGAGTAGGGTGTTGCATATGCTGCATTATGTTTTGGCATAAACCTCCTGGGGTGTTTGGTCTCCTTTTCGATTGTCTATATTTCAAATGCCTACCTAGCTTGCCGCAACGTATATATATTCTTCCGCGCATATTCCCATGTTGCGACTTAAGAAATGAACTGTCTTATCTTTTGACCACTGTCTCACTGCAGTCGTTTTAAGGTATCTGCGAAACAGCTTCGGTGCGTAATATCGCTGCCGAACAAATGTGACCAGTTCTTTGGAGGTCGTGTTATTAACGCCGACAGTCCAGCAACCCCCCCCAAAAGCTTCTTATCGCAGACTAACATGCTGTGCCCCAGAGTATCCGTAGATATACACTGCCGCTCTACAAACCCCACCCGAGCTGCATGAGTGATCCATAGGCGACATGGAATTACGTGTAGGCCCTCACACAGCCACTTTCAACCCCCGGCGAGTTGATAGTGCCCGGATCAAACACTCCATCCATGGGTGTGTTCCGGGGGTTGCTTAGGTTCGGCTGCTCTATCAACCACTGCAGTAATGCGGGTTTAAGCTCAGGCGCAGCCGCTTGATTCGACTTCGAACCCCACCATGATCCATCCTCATAGCGCATATATGACAATATCATACCCACCTCCCTCACCCTTTTCCCTCATAACGAACGACTTCGTAGCAGTCAATTTAATCCCGTCCACTTCGAACAAAAAATGGGTTCCAAAAAAAAGGATCTAGTAGCCCAGGAGGAAACGGTCCAAGCCGATGATAGGCCCCCACCGTACGAGGAAGCCAGTGCGGCAGGCCCCTCCCGTTACGCGGAGTCCACCAGTACCGGCGGTGCACCACCACCCCCACCACCACCACCACTGGAGCAGTCCGGCGCCCAGTCCGCGGGACCAACAGTCGCATCCCCCTTCGACTTCCCGTCCCAGGAGGCCCCTCCACCGTACCCTTCACAGAAGCCCATCCAAAAACCCATCGCGATCCCGCAGACGCGTCCCGAGGCTGCGGCGCCCCTCCTGCAGGCCTACGCGCCGTCGCTGCTGAGCCGGGGCATCCCCGCCGAGAGGTGGTTCTCCTTCCTGGACACGCTGTCCGCGTTCCTCGCGGCCACGGTGTCGGAGCGCGCCATCGCGCACGCGGCCGACGTGTCGGAACGCGCCATCGCACACGCGGCCTCCGTGTCGGAGCGCGCCATCGCGCACGCCAAGTCCGTGGGCCACGGCATCGCCGACAGCGCGCGCAAGGGCCGCGTCCTCGGCGCGGCCGCCGGCCTCGTCGCCGCCGCCGTCACAATCCCCGTCAACGCGGCCCTCGGCGCCGCGGGCGCCGCGGTGCGGTTCCCCGGGTCCGCGCTCGCCGCCACGTCGCGCCGGCCGCTGGCGCCGCGCGAGCGCGCCGACGCCTATGTCGCGGTCGCGGGCCGGGACTGGCTCGGCCCCCGGAGGCTCGAGGCCCGGCTGCTGGATACGCGACAGCTGGGGGAGCTGCTCGGCGTCCCCGCCTCGCGCCTCGTGGGCGCGGCGCGCGGTGCTGAGCGCGGGACCGCGGCCGGGCGGCTGGGCGCCCTGGCGACTTATATCAGCGAGTTGGAGGTCTTGGTGTCGTCTGAGGCGCTGGAGATCGGGGATTCGACGTTGTGGCTGGTCGTTACTGACAAGGACGGCGGTCTTTGACGGGGGTACGTACTTGGAGTTATGTAGCGAGTAATTTGCGGGAATTGGCCCATGAATTAAATGGGAACTTTACATTGGGTCTCATATACCTTAAACATAGTCGCCTGATTGGTATAATGTTAGGAAGCCTCTTCCTTGTCTATGTTATGCTCTCTTTATACCGGTCAGGCTCTGGACAAACAGAGGGTAAATCTGTTGAAGGGTCAGGAGCAGGAGCTGAACATAAAGAAAAGGATTAATCATACCTACTCGTAGTTGGAATTAATCATTTGATTTATATTATAAAAATCCAAGAGCATATGATACCCTTTCTCTGGGCTCATGAAAAATAAAATGAATAAGATATACCTAGGTTGTTAAAGGTAGCTCAGCTACTATGGCCAGCCTGACCGACTCCATATGACAAATCGCACCCACCTACGGTCTAAGGGACGGTTGGTTAGATTTTGTCTTCATGGCCTTTTATGGGATACCGTATCTTCCTATGATGAATCTATGAGGGTGCCTATGGTGGATGTATAGGGATCCAGTCAAGCCTGTCTCCCGGCAAATCTCCTTCCCCCTTCCAGCTATACCCTATGCTCCGTAGCGACATCCACCGTCCGGGTTTTAACCTGTGGAATTCTGATCTGCTGTTAACTCCTACATGGATCCCGGCGTCAACTCCCGTAGGAGAGGGAGCCTGCCGCCATTCCTCTTTCTGAGCCAGTTGATGACCAAGACGTAGCCGTTGGCCTTTCCGTAGCAAGCCGGTGTGTGCCCAGCGTTGTCCAAGGCTTCGATATGGGCTCCATGATGGACTAGGACCTTGGCAGCGACGAGGCGAGGCGTCTTCTTCCCCTTCGACCTGAGCAAGACGTGGAGGGCGGTCCGTCCGTTGTTGTCTTTGGAATCGGGGCGGCGGCCGCGGTCGAGAAGAGCTCTGATGAGCACAGCATTAGGACTATCCAGCATGCACGCACGGTGGAGCGGAGTCTCGCCCTTTCTGTTCTTGACGTGAACGTGTGCACCGTAGTAGAGGAGCGCCGGAATCGCTTGGTCCGCATGCCACTCGCATTTCACGAGCGTGAATAGAGCGCTCTGTCTTGCTTTGACGGTCTCGTTGTCGGTCAGGTTGGGTCGCGCCCCAGCACGCAATAGCATGCATATCACTGTCTCGCAGCAACGGAATTGAGCGCCGCTCGGGCCGTCGAACGATACGCGAACAAGACGCTGATTTGCAATGACCTTCATGGCTCTAGCGATTCGTTCGAGTATGCGAACGCCAGAAAGAGGACTTAGAATGTTGATGTCGAGCTCCTTCTCCTCGAGGAGCACCTCAAGGAACCTGATCCAGCCCGAATAAGAATAGTTCGTTAGGCAGGAGTTCACCACCGAGTGTAGAATTGCCTCTCCTTGACGGGTGACCATGTCATTGATCTTGCTGCTCCTTAGCACTTCGCGGAACTTCAGTACGGAGTCGTCGCCTGGGCTGTGCAAGACACGGGGATGGGCTGACTCCCAATTATACCTCCACGTCGCTGAACCACTGTCGTGGCCCATGGGGTCTGCCTTGGAACTGAGTAGAAGCTTTGTGACATCGAACGGCACGCAGGGGTGAAACGAAAGTGACAGAGGGCTCCTCAACACATTGGTGGCCTTATTGGGATCAGCGCCTTCCTTCAAAAGAGCTTTCACTATAATGTGTAATCCCTGGGTGAATATGGGGCTTGCGCCAACGTATTGACGGATGGCTACGCTGAGGGGGGAGAACTCGTGTCCAGCAAAGCTCGTCAGGAGGTTACAGTCTGCTTTCCGCTCGATAAGGAGGTAGGCCACTTCCAGCTGGTCGTAACGGATGGCGAGCGTGAGCGGAGCCATCCCACAGTCCGGCACTGGCAACATGGGATTATGAGTGAGGAAATGGTGGTTGACATCGCCACCGAAGTCAAGTGCTCGGGTCAGCGTATTGGTGTTGCCATTCTTGCAGCTCCAGTAGATCGCGTCGTTCTCGGACTCGATGTCCCTCTTGTATAGCTCAAAATTGAGCTTATCCTTCATGACGGTACACGTCCGGACCAAGGCGGCCAAGTCAGATCGTGGCAGTCGTCTCGCGATCATTAGCAAAATCTCGTTGGGAATCGTGAAGCGGCCGGTGTTGGAAGACGGGGCTAGGGCCGCTTGGGACGCGGCTCCGGCACATGGAGGCCTGGAGGATGAGGTGATATCGTCCATGGTTCTGTGGGAGGCAGTAGGACGGAGTACTGCTTTCCCTTGTATTAGAGTAAACCAGAGATACGAGTGTTCTAGGTGAATATGAACTCGGGACGCACTCGAACCAAGAAGTGCGTTGCGAGGGGGAGAATGGTGGGAAGGAATTTAGGAAGTAAACATGAGGGCAGGAAATCGAGGAAGGGCCCGCAGGTGTTGGACCCGCCATTGTCGAATTTACTCGTTGTCAACAGAGATGTGTATCGCCGAGGAGGTTATATATATATCGGAAGGCGTTATATCGTCAAGGGCGTCATATCGTTGAGGCAACGTATATCGTTAACAGTATGGATATCATTACTAGGTACCTTGCTAATGATGCTCTCACGCTACTATTGACAGTAAGGGTTTGCTCGAGTGAAGATGTAAACAAAAGAAAGAAAATATGGACGTAATGGCACTATTAACGTCCACAGGAGTATATCGTCAAGAGAACTATATAGACAGCCTGAATGCACCGTTGTCATAATCCAGCAAAGATGCCATCCCACTTCACCACCATGCCTCCTACAGCCATAAGGAAGAAGGATGAAAGTAATAGGCTAGCCACCATGTCCGAGGTAGGTTGTGTATTATGATAGTTATTACATTCCATCGTACACTGTGTCCTGTACGGTTGAAGTGCAATGCTTAAGCTGGAGTTCAACGAAGATGAACTCAAGCAGAACGAAGGACCATAGAGACATGGCCGGTTTAACTCGGCGTCTTACGAAGAACTCCATGGTTATTAATAAGGGTATTAATCTTAAGATGAAAGGTCGAGCTTGGTTTATTCTTATTAGATAAGGACGGGCTAGCATGACTTGGGAAAAAAACATAAAGGACCATAAAGTTTTTATATGCTTAGTATTCTTCCTAGCCTGGTAAGATTAACCCGCATATCAACAAGAGGTTTCCCCTATTGATACGAGATATCTGTAAATCGCTTTGTACAGACTGCAAAATAGGTCCTTTCTCTCTGTCGAAGTTTAGCTAACGTCCTCGTATACTTTTAGTAAAACGCACCCGTTATATCTTGAGTACTTCCAGCAGCCTATAAAATAATATTATAGCAGGAATCGAGTCCCTTAATTAAATAGACTCTACTGTTGAAACTGAATATCTCCATTATAATGACTGAACAGACGTTGGAAGGGACAGTGATTTGCAGCAGTTCAGACCCCACAGCCTCTGGCAACGTTACTCTACAGTAAACTGCGAGGATAGGTTAACATGCATCGTTCCATCTTTTTCTTCCTGCAGGAGGCAATTAGGGAATCGTTCTCGCTCACACCCTCTCTTATTTTCTCCCCCTTAAAGGCCCCGGGGGCAACCAAAGAACAGACAAAGGCACTCGCAGAAATGCAATGCTTGTAAGCATCAGTGCCGGATACGAATTTGCTACGACTTTCAAGACTCGCACACTTCGTACTATTATATAAGAGAATATTCGTCTAGCTACTGGGTAAATAATCGTCGGTCTGCTACTATTAACCTTACTACTATCGGGGTTCGAGTCAAGTCTAGCACAACCATTACTAGTAGCACAATCGATGTAATGTATTGATCTGCATTCCACCAACCTCCTAAACCCTCGCGACCTATCAGGGCAAACATCGCATCAGCTATCGCATTTTCCTGTACATACGGTACGATATGGTAAAGCTGCTTGGAATCTAAGAATGCGAGCTCTCAGTGGAAATGCCTTTGAATATTACCTGCTACTCGAATATGAGAGCCCTCCTCTCTTGCAGTATAAGCCTGATAAGGGGGCCAAGAGGAATGCAACATGACACAAGGAGAAGAGATAAGTCGCTGCTTGAACCGCGTCTAAGTATTCAGTAAGCGCCCGACCCTCATTGCCGATAATAACACGGTGGCTTATGATTGTAGAGTTAGTGAGAATGTTGAAATCCAGCATTTGACAAAGGATTGCGCTGTACGGTGAAATGACTTCGACGTTGATATAAGGTAGTATAAGCGGGCTTGGCAAGGGCATCTCCGGGGCCGCGAATATTAGCGCTACAGGTGCAGGCCAGGCGCTGCATCAGTCATCAACTGATAATTGATGGGTGCGATAGCGGGGCTGCATCATAGCGGGGCCCCCGGCGCTCGAAGCGCTGTGGACCCTTGTAACAGCACCTAGGTAGGGTAAAGGCTGAAAGGGTCCGAGAATTGCCCCTCCGTTCATCGCAGTGGGAAAATTGTAGCGGGTAAAGGCATAAGAGGTACCCAAGTATTCCCTAGTGACTCAGCCTGGAACCTTCAACATCTTCAAGATCACTCCCGCCGTCTTTCTCTCCTCTCCTTTGCCGTTTTGTCGCTGGAAGAAGCAATTGATCGCACTGGGACACAATGGAGCACCTTAAACAGACGTTCAAGCGCTGCAAGGCCGAGAACCGGGTATGTTGAAAACCCACCATTGTCGCTGCGTTGTCCTTGTCTTTGCGAGCAAGGGAAAACCACAGATGGCAACACCAAACCAGATATTTCAACACGGGCTGGGCGGAATGGTCGAAACAGCCTGCTAACCCATCGTATAGACGGCATTGGTGACCTATGTCACTGCTGGATATCCCAGGCCCGAGGAGACGCCCGATATCCTGGTAGGAATGCAGAAGGGTGGTGCAGGTATGTGTGGCGATATGCGACTGGCACAATTCTCGCCGAAGTAGTGCTCGGAACGAAAACTGACAGGTGGCTAGATGTAATCGAACTCGGTGTCCCGTTTACAGATCCAATTGCGGACGGTCCCACGATCCAGACCTCCAACACACAGGCTCTTCTCAATGGCGTCACTATCAAGTCCACCCTGCAAATGGTCCGGGACGCGCGGTCGAAGGGGTTGACGGCCCCCGTCTTGCTGATGGGATACTACAACCCCCTTCTCAGCTACGGCGAGGAGGCCCTCCTCAGAGATTGCAAGGCGGCCAGTGTAAATGGCTTTATCGTCTGCGACTTGCCGCCCGAGGAGGCCGTGTCCTTCCGGAAATTCTGCAGCAAGGGTGCTCTATCCTACGTCCCTCTGATCGCCCCGGCCACGTCGGATGCGCGAATGCGCATTCTTTGCTCCCTCGCCGATTCCTTTATCTACGTCGTCTCGCGTCAAGGTGTCACCGGCGCCCTCGGCACCTTGAATGCGAAACTGCCTAATTTACTTGAGCGAGTCAAGAAGTACAGTGGCGACAAGCCGGCCGCGGTCGGATTTGGTGTCTCCACGCGCGAACACTTCCAATCCGTGGCTGCCATCGCTGATGGGGTGGTTATTGGGTCACAGATCGTCACGACGCTCATGAAGTCAGAACCTGGACAGGGGGCCAAGGCCGTGGAAGAGTATTGCGCTCACGTATGCGGCCGGACGAGCGACCCCCAGCAGGAGATCGCGCGAGAGGTTGGCCTAGTCGAGGCTCTTAACGGTGCTAAGGAGCCTAACGGCGAGGACGTAACTGTTAGCGGGGTTATCACAGAACACGACGACTCCGAACTAGTCGCACAGCTTGCTGCCATGCACTGCAAGATCCCTGACCGGTTTGGCGAGTTCGGTGGGCAGTATGTTCCCGAATCCCTCATGGATTGTTTATCGCAACTCGAGGACGGATTCAACAAGATCAAGGACGACCCGGCGTTCTGGGAGGAGTACCGTTCATACTACCCCTACATGGGGCGGCCGGGTCAACTCCACCTTGCTGAGCGACTGACCGAATATGCTGGTGGTGCTAACATCTGGTTGAAGAGAGAAGATCTGAATCATACTGGATCACACAAGATCAATAACGCGCTAGGACAGATTCTCCTTGCTAAGAAACTAGGCAAGACGAATATCATTGCCGAGACCGGTGCCGGTCAGCACGGTGTAGCTACGGCCACCGTCTGTGCCAAGTTTGGCATGGGATGCACAGTCTTCATGGGTGCCGTAAGTCAACCCACCTGTGCCGCGTCCATCAATCGATTACTAACAATGCGCTATGTAGGAGGATGTTAGACGCCAGGCTCTGAACGTCTTCAGGATGCGTCTCCTTGGGGCAAAGGTCATCGCCGTCGAAGCCGGCAGCAGGACGCTCCGCGACGCCGTCAACGAGGCGCTGCGCTCGTGGGTCGTACACCTCGAAGACACGCACTACATCATCGGATCGGCGATCGGGCCGCACCCGTTCCCGACCATCGTGCGGACATTCCAGTCGGTCATCGGCAATGAGACGAAGGAACAGATGCTGGCGAAGCGCGGGAAGCTGCCGGACGCCGTGGTGGCGTGCGTGGGCGGCGGCAGCAACGCGGTGGGCATGTTCTACCCGTTCGCCAACGACCCGAGCGTCAAGCTGCTGGGCGTAGAGGCGGGCGGGGACGGCGTCGACACGCCGCGCCACTCGGCGACGCTGTCGGGCGGCACCAAGGGCGTGCTGCACGGCGTGCGCACGTACGTGCTGCAGAACGAGCACGGGCAGATCCAGGACACGCACTCGGTGTCGGCGGGGCTCGACTACCCGGGCGTGGGGCCGGAGCTGTCGTCGTGGAAGGACTCGGAGCGCGCCAAGTTCATCGCCGCCACCGACGCCCAGGCCTTCGAGGCCTTCCGCCTCATCAGCCAGCTCGAGGGCATCATCCCGGCCCTCGAGAGCGCCCACGGCATCTACGGCGCCCTCGAGCTCGCCAAGACCATGCCCAAGGGCTCGGACCTCGTCATCTGCCTCAGCGGCCGCGGCGACAAGGACGTGCAGAGCGTCGCCGACGAGCTGCCCAAGATCGGGCCCAAGATCGGCTGGGATCTGCGCTTCTAAGGGAGATTCGTAGGAGAACATAGAGAGGCTGGCGATTGTCTAGGGTAGATGGTGGCTCGAAATGGTTCATATAGTGGAGTTGATGATATAAAAAAAAAGAGAGAGAGATAGAAGCCGTTCTAGGGAACCTCAATGTCGTGTCCCTGACATCACATCACCGTCTGTACATAGAAATGAAAACATAAGTTACGTCTCTAAGACTCTTATTGCGGGCCGGATGTCGTGACCCGGACCTCTCAAATGGTCGTTTGTCGTCTGGGTGGTTTTCATTTATACATGGCTTCTATACATAGAAATACAGGATCCCGAACCCGCCCCGCCCAACCTCGGCGTGGGTGCATAGCAGGTGGCCCCAACACACCAACTACCCATATGTCGGGCTGGATTCGCGCAGTACAGTTCCGCCTTCAAGGCTTCGTCCTCGTCCCGGGCTCGATGTCAACCTCGACGCTGCCCTCCGGCTCTGTCGCACGCTCCACCTCGGCCACGTGCTCCGCCTCTCCCGCGAGCTCCGCTTCGGCCGCATGCCGCGCCGCGGCCGCACGCTCCGCCTCGGTCACCTCGCCAAGCACGAACTCCTCGTCCCGCGCGATCATGCCGTCGACCAGATCCCCCATGGCCTCGGCGGTCATCCCGCGGCCGTCCTCGCCGACAAGCTCCGGGTGGACGGCGGCCCCTCCCGCCGCGCGCTCCTCCTCCTTGGGCGGCAGGCCGAGGGCCTCCCTCTCGCGCGCGAACCGCGCGCGCACGGCGGGCGTCTGCATGATCTTCCAGCGCAGGGCCCAGCCGGCGGGGCCGAGCTCGCGGACGCGCCTGCTCTTGGAGCCCAGCAGGTACTCGTCGATGCCGCCGAGGCGGTCGATGGTGCGCAGGACCTGGGCCGTGAGGCGCGTGCGCACGAAGGCGCCCAGCGCCGGCGACCACAGCCGCTTCGCGTGCCGGTTCGGCAGCCACGACGTCCGCGACTTGCGGTCGTACCGCTCCGACACGGTGTTGCCGAACCGGATCTTCGCCCGCCCGAACAGCCCCTCGTTCCGCTGCTTGTACGTCCGGAACGGCCCGTACGGGTACGCCGGGATCTGGTCGGCGGGCACCGTCAGGTGCGAGGGCGTCTGTCGTCCGGGCCGCGGGGTGCTGCCGAATGCGCGGCTGGCGTGGAACGTAGTCGTCGCCGGTGTGCTGTAGATGGCGAGGCTGGCTGCTAGACACCGTTGCGGTGCCGCCAGCGGCCGTAGGGACGGCATTGTGTGATGTGATCTGGCTTCGTGCGTGAACTCTGCGGGTTGGTGGGGGTCGATTGCTGGTGGGCACCTCGCAGTGGTGCTTCAAACACCCATGGGAAACGTCGATTGGAGGCTGTCGTCGGTCTTTGGGTGTCGCGACGGCGTGGGATTTCGCTTGCCCCTCTGTATCGTCTAAAAACTGCCGAGCTCTTGATTCCCAGCGCCTTGAAGGGTTTACTGTGCCATTCGTCATTTGCCATTGGAAAGATTATCGGAATAACTGGGGCCGACATTATCCGATGTTCC
This sequence comes from Monosporascus cannonballus, assembly GCA_004154925.1. Classification (NCBI taxonomy): domain Eukaryota; kingdom Fungi; phylum Ascomycota; class Sordariomycetes; order Xylariales; genus Monosporascus; species Monosporascus cannonballus. Next base: position 40,133 of record QJNS01000412.1, read on the forward strand.
CCCACCGCTGGGCAAAGGCGCACCCGCAAAAGCGGCATCGGCAAGTACCTAGGTACCTTACCTACCTACCTGGGTGAGCACAGTGCAGCGGGAAATTGGCCAATAGCACGTGATACCGCGATTATCTCGCGCTTATCGCTTGTCTTGGGGTTCTCCCCAGTTACTGTAGCATTTGAGTCGCGGGGTCCAAAATACGCTTTACCTGTTCCCGTAATCAGCTCAACATCAATTGAAAGCTTGGGCGCCGAGGCCCCCTGCCTGACCGCCAGAAATCCGCAATCAACCCATACCATCGCTGCGTTCAACGACGCAAATCAAAAACATATCAGTGAACAGACAGGATGCTGCCGCCGGTGGACGATGCTGTTCTCAAGAGCAACCCGGACTTCGAGCGGGTCTACAGGAAGGTCACGGGGGTGCTTCTGAACCCGGACGGGTCGACGAGGAACGATGCCCTCGCCAAGAAGCGCGAGGCCGTTCGCGAGGTACGCAGTCCCACGGTTATGCAGCATCGCGGAGCGCTCTACGACACGTTTGGCTGACTGGTTGGGACTTTTCCAGGAACTCAGAGAACATCGTCTGAGGGCGACGAGACGCCATCTCCTGCGGCACGCCCTCAGGACCGCCATGCCATTACCGGAATCTAGCACAGCACAACAGTCGCAACCGCAGCAGCCACCACAGGCAGCGACAGCGGCATCGAGTCGGCCACGCCGCGGAACCAGAACCAGATCCGCATCGATCGCACAACAGCAGCAGCAACAGCCGGCCCAATCCCTACCGCCCGAGCTAGTCGATATCCTCCTCCTGCTCCCTCCGCTACTGGACCAAGCCCCCTCCCTCCCCGCCTCCTCGCTAACAACCCTCCTCACAACCCCGCCGCTCGGCAACCTACCCGCGCATTTCCCGACGCTCCTCGCGCACCTCTCGACGCACCTCAACAACCAAGCCCTAGCCCTAGCCCGGGTGCTGCACCCGCAGACCAACGCGTCGTACCTGCACCGCAGCATCCCCTCGCTGCCGTCGACGGCGCGCGCCCTGGGCGCGCGCCTCGCCGCGGCGCAGACGGCGGCCTCGCGGGCCCGCCTCGCCGCCGCGGCGGACCTCAAGGCGCACCTGGACCGG
>QJNS01000413.1:5163-41126 GCA_004154925.1 Monosporascus cannonballus
TCCCCCCCCCCCCCCCCCCCACCCACAATCGCGCCTTCACTCTCCCCCCTTCCGACAGACGGGACTAACTCATGTATCCTCGTGCAGTACTACATCGCCCTCGTCCGCGAGGAGACCCAGTGCAGGGTCGACGAGATGCCGATCAGCGACAAACAACGCATCCAGGAGCTATCCCAGTGCACCGACGACTACTGGGGCTACTTCTGGCTGGAGGTCGACTACCCCGTCGGACCGGCGTTCGACGACATGACCCTCGCCGAGGCCGCTCGTCGCGAGCTCTCTACCATCGAGGCCATCCTGCGACGCGCTGTGAGCCGCCAGACGGCTATTTCCGCCGTCCAGGCACAGCAGCAGCAGATTGGATACTACTAGGCGTTCGTCGATACCCCCACGGTCAGATCTTCTTTTCCCGATCCGAAATTCGCGTGTCCGCAACCCAGTATTTCACTTTCGGCGAAGCTGATGTTTCGCGGTGATCATATATCCACTGGGCCCGATGTATCGTCATCATGCTCTTTTCCTCGCGTATATAACCATGATATTCACGAATGGCGTGACATCTACCATGGATACGACGCAATGACAGATACGATGTAACGGCAGACATGACGCTATGTATGACACAGAGAGCAATCATGAACAGGACGGCTGCGATGACTAACTACTAGTCGCAGCATCTCTCAGCTTACATCCCTAGTCACAATGAAAACCCACAGCAAGGGGGAAAAAATTGTAAATAGATAACAGACGAAAAAAAAGGAGGATGCGGTGAAAAGAAAACGTTTGCGGATTGAGGCCTTCAGTCCGATTTTGATTTTGTCCTTGTTTTTCGTTTTTTCGTTTGGAAGTCAAAGGCAATCATCGGTGTACGTTAATGGTGGTGGTGGTGGTGGTGGTATTCGGATTTCCCGTTCTGCGCCCTGTCTTCAGCTATGCCGTATGGCTAGTTGTTGGCCCTGGGTCGCTTTCACGGAAATTGCGAACGCGAGTATGATAGGGTGGTGGGCAAAGGGGAGGCGGCCTGCAGGATGCTCTCCTTGCGTGATAGTTTCACGTGGCAGCCCCCTAGCCTTGATAGCCTTTTGCTTGGTTGTGGCCGGGCGGCTGGTTGTCCCTTGGCCGGAACTGGATCTTCTTCCTTTTCTTGAGGCGGCTAGTTGCCTGGTAATTAGATAAAGTAGCTTCGCCTCCCAATGACCAAAATTCCAATGCTATCCCCCATGTGGCTATGGGTCGCAGTGATGTTACTGTGCCTCTTTCCCCGTAGAAGATCGGCTACATATTCTTAGTTCTGGTATGGCTAAACTAGTGGGGCCTCTGTCAAGTTTGATGCTTCCACGGCAGTAGTGAGGACCTGACGGCTAGAGGTCAAGTACAACGGTTCGTACTGGCTTTGAATCTCATCTAATTATGTCTTTTCATGTGTTAATTTTGATGGGAATATCGTTTGATGGATTGAAGACCAACGGCTCTGAGGCACCAGTCCTCTTGCCGAGCTCGTCGCACTCTCAGCGGGACAAAGGGCAGTGCTAGTCACACGATCAAGGGTCCCTTCTTCCTTGTAGTGCTCAAGGCCATCTTATGTAGGGTGAGGGAGGAACCACCCACCGAAAATTACCCACGGCCCACGGGTACCCGCGGGTAATGCCAAGGACCCATGGGTGACCCATGGGTCCTTGGCGCAAGTCAAAATTACCCGCGAGTACTTAATAGGTCCTTGGCATTATTCGCGAGTATTTAATGAGTAATGCTAAGGACCTATTAAGTATTTACGATTATTTATTAGCAAAATACGTATTTAAAATAATTATTATGCTATAAAAATAACATATATTACTTTTAAGCGAAATAAATAATATCGTAAATTTAATTTTTTTAAAAAATAATTTTAAATAATTTTAAATAATTTTAAATAATTTTAAATAATTTTAAATAATTATTATATATAAAGAATTAAATTTATTATAACCAGTTATTTTTATAAATTTAATTTAACAGAAAAAAAAGAAAATTATTTACGTTATAGCCAACAAATTAATATTATAACCGTTTTTAATTTAAATTATTTCTAGCTTTTTTTGCGAAAAGCTTCCACCTATATAAAATCTAGGATTCGCGTTATTAAATGCGGCAAAAATAACTTTGATATAAGCGTAATTAATAAAGCCAACCTTTTTTTAAAAACTTTATTTAATAAGTTTTTTAAAACGTTTTTTATATGTTTAATTAATACGTTAATTTTAAAATTTAATTAATTCTTATTATTTCTATATATTTAAAACTATTTCGGCTTAAATTCCTTAATATAATTAAAACCTTATCCCATAATTTCCCGTAATATGCTTATAATAAAAAAAATTCGAACGTTAAAGGCGAACCTTAAAAATAAAGCCGTAAAATTTCGTATCGAAATAACGTATAAAATAGTTTCTTTTAGCCTTATTCCGTTAGATTATAAAGCCGGTAATCTTTAATAATAAAATATCGTATAATCTTAGATAAACCGGATATCTGCTTATATATATTTTAAATTATAATTAAATTATGTTGAAATTATTTTAAAATAATTATTTAATATATTTGTTTATAATATTATATTTTAACGTAATTATATAAACAAAATTTTTTCCCTTATTTCAAATTTGTCTAAGTCGAAAATTACGGGAACCTTTTATAAAGTTTATTTTTTTTATAATATTAAATAAAGATATTTTTTTTGCAGATAAAAATATCGTAAAATTCATAATAAGCCAAATAATATAACAAAAGGCCTTTTTGGTAAATAAAAAATATTTTGGATAACTGTCGAAAACTATACCTAAAGCCGAAATATTTTTGCAGGTAAAAATTTATAATTTCTAAAAACGTTTGAAAATTATTTTTATATTAATATAACTTAAAATATAAATCGTTTATAATATTATATTATTTTAAACGTTAAGCATTAAATAACTTAAAGTTACGTTAAAAAATTAAAAAAATAAAATAATTAAAAAAACCGGAATTTACGGAACGAAATATAAAAATAATTTTGTTAATATTCTTAATTTTAATATTAACGTTAAAGTCATTTTGATTTATTAAGGCGTTATTTGCCGAAAATAATTAAAATATACGATAAAATTATATTAAAAATTTATAATTTTATTAATAATAAATTCGGTAATTTTAACGTAATACGCATATAAAAATTCGTTATTATTTTTTACACGAATATTTGGTAAAATAGTTTCGCTTTAAGCCGATAATAAATATTATAAATATTAATAAAATAATTAAAAAATAATTAAGGCAAAACATTATTTATTAAATCGTTATACGAAATTTGTCAACTTAAAATATAATAAGATTTTCAGATAATTAGGGTATTAAATTATTTAAGTAATTAATAATAAATTTATAATAAATATCGTTAACGATATTATCGTTATAATAAAATATTTCGACTATTTTTTATTAATATTTGTCGGCAGTTGAGTGCTTTAAATGCCCACGGCTGGCGCTTTAAAACAGTTCTTTGTTGCCTGGGATAATGTTTGTCCAAGAATTACCGTTTGTATAAACAGGACGTATATATAAGTGCGGTACGCCCTAGACTTTTTTACTTTTTCTTAACATAAATTATTAAGTTATTACCAGTTTCTTGTATTTAATTATTGTAATTGCTAATATAATAATATTTTCTGGTTTTTGGTAACCGTAATATATTAAACGAAATAATTATTTGTAAGTTAAGTTAATAAAAAGAATGCGAAATTTAAGAAAAAGTTGTTTAGTTAACGATTCGAAAAAGAGTTAAGTAGCAGTTAATAATAGCGAGTAAGATCCTTATTGCATAAGGTAACGTACTCGACCTTTTCCTTTCCCCTTAATAAAAAACTTCTGGTAATTAGGAGGAATAATACTTTAATGAAGGTAAAGTGGAGGAATAGAACCGTATATTAAGTGTAACGGCAGGAAAAAGATTTGTTTTTGAGGCGTTTTTAAAGGAAAACGTTTTATTATTTTAGCTGCAATAATAATTAAAAAAAAGTAATATAAAACCCTTATTTAAAAACAGTAACTCGAAAGCGATTTAAATAAGCTTTATACGTTTTTCGGTATTAATATTAACGAGATTAAATAAAACGTTAAAGTACGAAAAAATACGTATTAATGCGTTAAGAATAAAGGGAAAAAAATTAAGGTTTTAAAACGCGAAAAATATTAATATTATAAAACGAATAAATAACGTTATAAAACGATTATTAGATATGTTTTAGTTTGGGGGTAAGTTTTAATTATAAGGAATTAAAACGTTATTATTTCCGCTTTAATTAAAAGGATTACAAAGTTTAAAAGGTTCGTAAAACGCGTTATAAAGCATTAAGTTTATTAGGTTAAATAATTTAAAGGAAATATTTATCGTAATAGAAAACGATATAAAAAAGATTAACCCCTTAAAAGAAAGCGAAATATAGCCGAGAAAATAATTTATTAAGAAATTAAATATTCCGAAAAAAGCGAAAAGCGCTGGAAAAAAGTTATTAAAAGATAAATGTATAATACGTAATAACCCTAATAATTTAAGTAACTTATTATTATTATTTTTTTCGGATTCGTTTAGGGGTTATTCGAAATAACGAGGATATCGTAATAATTCTCTTAGCAATTTAGATAATTTTAGCGAATTAGGTATTATTTTAAAAAAAAATAGAAAAAAAAATTCCAAAAGGTTTAATAACGGAGATAAAGCGAAATTGCGTTAGAAACGTTTTGATTTTACCTTGGATAAGGAGAATTACTTGTTAAGCTTAGTTAATTAGAAGCTTTAAAATAACGTTTTTATTTTAGCTTTTAACAAGATTAATTACGAGGACGGAATAAAGTTAAAGTAATTAGATTAATTGCGTTTTATAAAGGCTATTATTAAAATTTGTAAAAAAGCGTTTTTGAAGCTAATTATAAGTATTAAGAAAAGTATAAAGATATTAAGGATTTTTAGAAAGATTTACGCCGTTATAAGTAAGATTAAATAAAGGTCCTTTTGAAAAAAGTTTAGTAAAATTACTTACGATAAAGAAAACCTAATGCAATTTATTATTAAATTTTAAAAGTTTTTCCGCGAAATAAAAGGCTGTAATATGCGATTTGAACTAGAGGAATAAATTATTATGTTTTTTATTGTTATAAAGAACCGAGCCGGCAGCTGGTACAAAATTATTTAGTTAGTATTAAAGTAAACGAATTATTTTTTAATAATTAATTAACGACTTTAATAATGAATTTTATAACCGTATTAGTAACAAAAAGAAGAACGAAAAGGTTTATAACGCCTAAAAGGGTAAAGATAAGAGTAATAATAATTTTAAAAATAAAAAGCTTTTTTGTTTTAATTGTGAAAAATACGGCCATATGGCGAAGGATTACTTTAAACTGTAAAAAGAGCAAAAAAATAATAAGGGAAAAAAAGAAATACGTAAATAATATTAAAGCAATAATAACGGCCAAAATAACAATAATAATAGTTTTCGTAATATTCGTAATAGCGGTTAAAGCGAAAAATAATTTATTCCTAAAGATTTTAAGAATTTGTACCGGTTAAACCGAAAGACTTTTAGCGTTTATGTTGAAAAATAATAGTGTTAAGATTTTATACAGTAATACGACGAAATAGTATAATAAGAATTTTAAAGGGCTATAATAGGTAAAAGCCTTAAGTTATAGATAACCAAAGGCCCTAAGCTTTAGGTAGTTAAATGCGTTAAGCTTTAAGTAGTTAATTGCCCTAAAGTAATTAAAGTAATAGTTATAAGCAACATTATATTTTTATACGTACATTTTTTCATTGAAAATAATCGAAATAGATTGTTTTGAGATTTAGAAATAAACTTTAATATTATAAACAATATTAACGATTTTAAAAGAAATAATATATTAGATATTAAGTTCAAGAGAATTTAAATTATAATAAACGGCGGATTAATAGTTGTTATTTTTATCGGTATTATTAAGCAGCCCTTAAAAGGCTCTAGTAGAAAAATAACGAAATTAAAGTAAGGTATATGTTATATATTAAGCATTTTTTATTAAAGGTGTTTTTCGAGGAAATATTTTATAAATAAAGTGATTATTTAAATTATAACGTTTTTATTAGTTTTAATAGGACTTAATTAATAATAATTAACGTTTTTCAAAAAGGATTTTTTTATGGTTTTAGGGGAAGTTGGAACTTATTGTTAAGGTTTTAGTGATAAATAAAAACGATTAATAGGAATATGTACTGAGAAAGGTATTCGATAAAGAAGATAGCGGTAACCTAATTAATAACTTAAAGAAGGTTTTTTTAAAAGTTTTTAAGGACGGAAAGGTTTTTATAACGGACGAAATTATGAAGAAAATTATTTTCTGGTACCGCCGCCTTTATTATCCCATTATTAAACGATTAATTTGGATTATTAAAAAGTTTACGGGGATAAATTTGGACTCCAAGGATGTGAAAACCATCCTTTATATAGTTTGTAACGAAGTAAAAATACGGAGGATCCCATTTATAAATTCATAAAAACGAAAATAATACGTAAGGGAAATTATTTAGTACGATTTAAATTTGATAAAGCCCGTTACTATTAAAAATAATTATTATTTTAGACTTATTATAAAGGATTTATTACATTATAAGGAATATTATTCGTTTAAGATTAAAGACAAAATATAGCAATATTTATATGCGTATATTATGCGAATAATCAAGCGTTTAAAATCGTTAAGCAAAAAAAAGTACAGATTTTACGGTTTAATAGCGGCAGAAAATTCGGTATAATAATTATCGAAAATTTCTGCGCTGTAAAAGGTATCAAGCTGGTAATTTTTAATTTATATAACTAATATCAGAATAAAGTTACAAAACGTGGTATTTAATTTTTTTTAAAACGAAACGCGTACGATTTCCGTATAAATAAAAATATTTATATATTTTTGGGACCTTATAATAGAAATTATAACTTATACGATTAATAAAATAAGATAATTAATTAGAAAAGATATAATATTTATCGAATGTTTTAAAAACGTATTTAATTTTAAACCGAAACGGTTATATAAGCCGGATAATAATTATTTTCGTATTTTTGGTAATAGATATATAATCTTAATTAATACAAATTATAGAATTAGGTTAAAAAAATTAGTAACCCGGGAAGCAAAGGAAATATTATTAAGGTATTAAAGGATACATAATTATAAGGTTTAGTTGTTAAAGGGCAGCAGATTATTAATAATACCATATATTATTATTTATAAGCACCTGGAAAAGCCAGGATAATTTTTTAACTCAAAAAATATTATTCGGTTATTTTTGCAATTCGTATAAAAACGTTTGAAATACCGTTAGAAGTAAGGTATCGGAATAAAAAATAAAAACGATAACGTTATTTTAAAGGACGATATAAATTAGAAAACGAAATAAGTAAAACTTAAAAAAGGGCGTTTAAAGAAAATAATCTCTGATTTATATACCCTGGAAGCTTTAAACGAAATCCCGGAACTTTTACGCAAATTAAAATTAAATTTAACTTAAAAGGGTAACGAAAAAAACGATTACAGCATATATATCTTTTATTTCGACTTTGGTAATAACCTTAGTAACGAAACTTATAGGTTATTTGCAGTACACGATGGTTTAAACCTAAAGGAAATTATGGAGAGCCCAGAACGAAAAATATAGTTTAAAACGATTTTTACGGAAATTAAAAAAACTTTTTGTACGAAACTTTGAAGTTTATACTCTTTGGCGAAAAAGTTTAAGAGCACTTCATAGATATTAAATAGGTATTAAGAAAAAAATATACGTTTACGGAAAAGTTGGAAAAGTATAAAGCCGGTATTTACGCCAAAAAATTTATTAAACAGAAAGGAATAAATTATAATAAGATTACAACTAGTATTATAAGGTGTTACGGGCCAAGGGCCCTAGTGGAGGGATTAGCGTAGCGCTAATCCCGTGGCTTCTATATATATAACTAACTGCTCCCACGTATCTTTTTAGCTATTTTCTAGATTTCTTAATAGACCTGTTATGGCCTATATTCTTAGTTATTACGTATATAACCCTTTATATATTAAGAAATCTCTTTTTTTGTAAACGGTCCGTCGTTATAAAAAGTACGTTAACATTACGTACTCGTTATTCGTACGTAGTTTATTCGCTATAAATACCGAAAAACTACGCCGTTAGATTTCACGAACCATTCGCAAATTATAAGGCCGTAAGGACCATAACGCTTAAAAGCTCGAAATAAATAAGAAATTATTCGTTAACGGAAAAGCGATCGGCAATATTCGTACGTATTTTTTTTATATTTAAAAAGCTTTTAACTATTAATTTCAAAAGTCGACGTTTCTGCCATATATATAGAAAACCTTAAAAAAGCCGAACTTTTAAACCTTTTTAAATTATATCGCCGTTATTTTAAAAAAACTTAATAAGAAATAAAAAACTAGTTAACGTTTAATCAAATTACGTTAATATAATGTTTAAACGGCGTTCAAATATATTCTTATATTCGAAAATGCTTTTTATTAGGCCAAAAAAAAAACAAATAGCCGAATAAAGCTAAAATTCTCCTATTAATTTCGGGCCTTAATACCGAAACGAAAAAATAACTAGATTACGAAAAATAACCTAATATTTAGGAAAAGTTCGCGTAATTTCTTCGCCGTTCGGAAATATCGTTCCTAACGGCCCTTATCTCGGCGTATTTACGTATAATAATTTTCCAGTTAAAGGATAATATTATGAAAAATATGGAAATCGGTATATTAATCGTTAATTACTAACGTAAATACCGCTGGCGAACGGAAAAACGTTATTTAAGGTATGGCAAAACGGGGTATTTTCGGAGGAATTGTCCTAAAGGGAAAAAAATCGCCGTCCGACATATTGGCGTTAGTAAGGCCCCAGAGGTTCTGTCATTACTTAAACGACAAAAAACAACCGCGGAGATATTAAATAAAATCTGAAAAAATTTAAATAAGTTTAACGTTTACGAAACGTTAAAGAAATTAATAAAAAAACCTTAGAAAAAATAACGCAAAAATATAAAGCTGATAATACATAACGTACTAGAAATATATAGGCGTAAAGTACGTAACGTAATTTCCTTATAACTATCGGAAGACTTTTCGGATTAAGATTTGCAAATATCGCCGCTTTGGAATAAGGTCCCTAAAAGGGTGCTGCGAATAAGCGTTTGCCGCGTAACGGGAAAAAACAAGGATTAGATTTAGAAAAAGGGGTTATATTACGAGCTAAGGGCCTTAATAAAGGGATTAACGTAGCGCTAATTCCGTGGCTCCTATATATATAACTAGTTGCTCCTACGTATTTTCTTAGCTGTTCTCTAGATTTCTTAATAGACCTGTTGTGGCCCATATCTTTAGCTACTGCGTATGCAGCCCTTTACATAAGGGCTATATATTGAAAAATTCTAATAACGTTAGTTACCGCCTTAAGCTAATATATATTTTAAATCGACTTTATTATCGTTTTCCTAAATAACAACCTAAAGAAAAATATTCATATAAAGCTTTTTTCCATATTAACAAAATATTTTAATACTTACCTAGAAAATAAAGATATTCATTCGTTCTTTTTTTTTAAAAAAATATTAAATTAATAAACCTTTTATACGGCCTAAAGTAAACCGGAATTACTTCATAAAAAAAGTAAAAAAGATATTAATAAAATAAGGATCTTATTTATTAATTTCAAATAACGTAATATATCATAACCTGAAAATAAAAGCTGTTATCGTTTCGTACGTCGATAACTTCCTGCTTTTCGGCTTTAATAAATAACGTTTTTAAGATATTATCAAAAGAATTGTTAAAAACGTATTTATTAAAAATTTAGGTAATACGGATTGGTATTTAAATATACGAATTATACGCTTTTTGCTACTTAAAAATGTCGAACTAAATTAATAATAATATATCGAAAAATTATTATAATTAATAGGTTTAAACGTTATACGGGAAATACTTATATTATTTATTAAGAATTATTTAAAATACGTTATACGGTACGACGGAATAATTAATAAGAAAAAAACGTTCGAATACGTTAATTTAATAAAAAAGATTTAATTTTTCTAATTATATTAATAAACTGAATATAACGTTTGCAATTTTAATTTGGGCTAAATTTATAAATAACCTATTACCTAAATACCGGGAGTATATTAAACGATTATTATAATACTTAAACTATATAGTAAATTTGTTTTTTCAATATAAAAAATTAAACGAAAATTACCTATACCGGAAATATAACGACCTAAGGTTATTCGGAATAATGGATATAAGTTTTGCGGATTCCGAATTAATAAAATTCATTACGGGGTACGTATTTTTTATAATTAAAATATCCGTTACATAATTTTCGAAATTACAAAATATTATTTTTAAATATATTACGGAAATAAAATACGTAAAAAAAGGAATAGCAGTAACGGAAGTAACTAAAATTAAGAACTTTCTTATAGAATTAGGGCTTATACCTAAGGGTCTTATTCCTATCCTGGAAGATAATATAAGTACGTTAAAATAAGTAACGAAAATATAGATAACCCGAAAAAAACGTTATATTCGATTCGAATATCATTACGTACGTCAGGAGATTCAGGACGGAAACATTTATTTCCAGTACGTAGAAAACAAAGATAACCCAGTAAATGAGTTTACGAAGTTACTAAATAAGGTTAATTTCGAACGATTTATAACTAACTTAAAGCTTGAAAGAATATAAATATAAAATAAGCCAGAAAGCATTTAAAATTAACGAAACTAAAAGTTAAATTCCTATATAAATTAAAAACTTTAGTGAATAAGGCTATTTGACGTAAAAGAGCGTATCGGCAATTAGGTACTTTAGATACTTACAGCTGGCGTTTTAAAGTACTGCTTTACTGCCTGGAATAGCGTTTATCTAGAGATTACCGTTTGTACAAATAAAACGTGTATATAAGGGCGGTACGCCCCAGATTTCTTTAGTCTTTCCTAATATAGATTATCAAGCTATTACTAGTTTCCTGCATTTGATCACTGTAACTGCTGACAATATTAATATATATTTTATTGTTATTATTTGATATTATAAATATATTTTTAGTTTCGCCCTATGTTGCTATAACTTAATTAAAATATTGTTATTTTTTCCGGTTATTAAAAATTAATAAAATATTAGAATAATTATAAAATAATATTTGTTAATAAATATTAATTTCTTATTTAATAATTATACTTTATACTCTTGATAGTTCGGAAATTATATATAGATTTAAATATTTCTAATTATTTAATTTGCGTTTAATTTATTACCTTAAGTTATAACAAATTTTTTTAATATTATTTTATTTTGCCGAAATAATAGCTTTTCGTATTCGAATCTTTTTAATATGCAAATTTTAAAATAATAATTTGTCAGATTTCCGATATTTAAATAAAAAAGATATCGTAAAATTAAAAATTAAAAATTCTAAATTTAATTACTTTAAACTTATTTCAAAAGTTAAGTAATAATAATTAAGAATAATGTATTATAAGAGGATAAAGTAATAAGATTTAATTAAATTAAAAAATAAAAAAACTAAATAATTAATAAAAGAATTTTTAAAAAATATAAAATTTTAATTAAATAAAACTTTATATAAAATATACATAATTTAAAAGTTCTTCGATAAAGAATATTATGCCTATGAAATTTAAAATAAGATTTGCTTAATTAAAATTTATTAAATATCTTTTTAACCCTTTTTAAATAAATATTTAACATAAATAAAAAAAAGTTAATTAAAATGATTTAAAAAATATATATTATTTTTTTGATTTTTCTTAAAACCTTAATAACTGGTTTGGGAATTAATATATTTTAATAAAAATATATTTTTCGAATAATATAAATATTATTATTTTAAAATAAAAAAACATAAAATTATTTATAAATTTTTTTAATACTTTTAAAGCAAACGCCTTTATTTAATTAAATTAAAATAATATTTGTCCGAAAATTAAACGGATATGTTTCTAGTACTTCCGAATTTCGCCAAATATATTTATTAAAAAATATTAGTAATACAATAATTATAAAATAATCAGGGTTATATATTTATTATTAGGTTTCCGTTTATAACGCCGAACGTTACGCGTAAATAGTTTTAATTAAAGTTTTATCGACTTACTTAACGTTTTTTTAACGGATTTAAAAATAAAATAATTAATAATACTAATTTATTTTATGTTATACATTAAATAGGTATATATTTATTAAATTTAGATAATAAAGGAAAATCAAAAATAAAATTATTGAAATTGTAGTTAAATTCGTTTTAAACATTATCAGTTCGTAAAGGATTTAAAATATCATTTAAAACGGGTAACTTTCTAATTATATTATTTCGATAATCTTAAATTCGAATTAAAATAAATAAAACAAATAATTCCATTATAAAAGTTTAATAAAAAGTAAATGATATTCGAAAATGTTAATATGTAATTTTAAAACCTTATATAACTAGTTATTAATATAATTTCGATTTCTTTTTATTTTCGTCAATTATCCGATTATTGCAAAAAGAAATTTTATTATAGTTTTAATCGAATTTATTGTAATACCGCAATAATATTGCATATTTTCGAAAATTGTAATTTTGACGATAATGATTTCGATAATAATAAATCGTTATAAAATACCCTTTTATAAAATAATAACTTTAATTAAAATAATAATTTAAACAATTTTGTTATTAATAGCCAAAATAATAACGAAATATTTAGCGAAAATTATTTAATAAAAGTCGACGGTGAAAATTATTAAAATGAAAAATTGATTAAAATAAATTCGAATTAAAAATAAAATATTCGAAAACCAAATTCGGAACTTAGTTATTACTAATTTAACTAATAATTACCGAATAAAGAATAATTTAACTTATCGAGTTTACCCAGCTAAAAAAAACCGTTTTATTACGCTAAACTATTTAAGCCGATTTTAATTCCAAATATAACGAAAAGTCGATTTTATCATTATTAACCGGAAATATTACGAATATCAGAAGCATTAATATAAGGATTAAATAATTTAATTTTAACGGTAATTATAATTTTAAAAAAACGTTAATAACAAAAATATCGAAAACGTATTAAACGAAATTGTCGACATATTTAATAAAATAAATCGTAATTCGAAATATTAGAAAAATTATATATAAATTTGTTAACGGATAATTAAATAACTTAAGATTAAATATCGGCGATATAGATATTATTTTACATATTGTATTTTTCACCAAAAAAACGGAATAAGTTTTATAAAAAAGTATTTACAGAATAATATATATTATAAAAAAGTAAATTAAACGGATTTAATTATTAATAATAAAGCTTTTAATATAATTATGCTATATATATGGTTTAAAATAATCCTGAAATAATTATTATATAATTTTTTATTAATAAAGTTTTATAAAACTGTTTTTATTTTTACATTTTGTCTTTTTTTTAAATTTTTTTTTAAATAATTTTTATATATTATAATTAAAACCCAATATTATTTAAAATCTTTAATTTTAATTAAATCCTTTTAATTTATTATTTCTTATTTTCATTTTATTTATTAAGAGATTTCTAAATAAATATTTCCGAGTTATAATATTATTTTACAGTAACGATTTTAAACTATTAATAATAAAAACATATATAAAACATATACGGATATACATTAACGTAATTATTAAATATAGACTTAAAAATATCTCTTTAAAATTTTATATATTAATTAATTATAATATTTAAATTATATTATATTTAGTATTTTTTTTAAACATTTATTTATTAAATTAATCGAAATTAAAAAGGGTATTATTTTTTAATTAATATTTAATTTATAACATTAAATGAAATAAATTTAATAATAGTAAGTTATTACATTAATTAAAAAACTAGAAATAACTGACTGATTTCGCGTTTTTATTGCAAATAATAACCCTTGTATTAAATAAATAATTATGCAAAAATAGTTTTATCGAAAGTTGGGCGATAAATTCCAATAAGTAAACGAAATTCGGTATTATGTATATACGTTATATAATTTACAAAAAGCATTTAATAACTTTTTTAAGGCTTATAGCATAAGATTATTAAATAAATTTAAAAGACTTTAAGCAAATAAAATAAAAATTTTAAAAATTTGCCAAACTAAGACCAAAACCTTATTAACCCGAAAAAGAAATATATAATTATATTAGTACGTATTTTTTAAAATAATTATAAAATAATTATTTAATTTTTATAATTATACGCATTTATTATCTGGATTTATTTCGGCTCCGTTAAAAAAACCTTTTTATAAATTTAACAAAATATAATCATAAGTAAAATTTTAGATTATAAGAATATATTTTAAATAATTTGAAATTTTTATGGCCGTTAAAATTCGGTAATTTTTTTTTATTACGTATTATAAAAATAGACCCCGTAATTCAAAGTTTTATACGCGAATATTTATTATTTAAAAAACGGGTTATATATTACTTTTTAACGGTATCAAATTTATTTATTATTTGGTTAGTATTTTTAAATACTTTATCTAAATAACGAGTAATTTCGATTTTTTTCGGAAAAACTATATTTCCTATATAGTGGGCGGGTATAAAATTATGTTTAAGTATTTACGTAAATACGAAGAATATATCGTTAAGGCTTTTTAAAAATATTTTCCGAATAAAAAACCAAAAAATAAAAAAATGAAAAATAGAAAAAAACTAATCTTTTCTAAATTTAGTAATTAATTATCAATATAGTTATAACTATTACGAAAACAAATCAAATTAACAATTTTCAATACTTTAAAATATATTAATAAGTTATTTATTTATAATCGCCTATTAATTTATTTTTCCGTCTTAATTTACTTACTATTAAGCAATACGGCTATTAAATTCCGTAATTATTTTAACGATTAATAAAAGTATTTTTAATTGGAATTATTTAATAATATATTTTACGGGAAAACCGTTAAATGTTTTAAATAAACTTAAAAAAAATATTACAAAAAATATAATAAACGGAATACATAATTTATTATACGTATTTTTATTTCGAATTACGGAAATTTTACAGAAATGTTTTTATTAAATTTAAATTTTGAAGAAGAATTCGGTATATTATATTAGCAATAATTCCTAAAAGGATAATATTAACGATTATTTTTAATATAAACGTAAATAATTTAATTAATAATTTAAAAATTATATTTTAATTATATTATTTAGATATGCGTCTAAACGAAATTATTTTAATATTATAATAACGGATTAATAGTATATTTCCCGGGTTTGCTTATTTTATACGTAATCTATTATATATTTAATATTTTTTCGTATTAATAAAAGATATTTAAAGTTTTATTTAATTAAAGTATTTTTAAATCATTAATTAATATTACCGTAATAATTTAAATTCATTTTGATTATATTATTTTATATCTGAATTAAAACACTTAATTTAAATAAAAATATTATATACAATAATAACAACACCGTTTATGCGCGAAAACGATTCGAAAAATATACGGAAAAATGCAGAAAATATTTTAAATTCTGCTTACCGAAAACTGAAAAAAGTTGCCGAATGAATATAACTTATTATTAAATAAATTTTACAAGATATTAAATAACGATTTAAAAAATCCAAATAAAATGGAAAATAATAAAAATAAAAATTACGTATTTTAGAAATTTTTATATATTAATTAGATTATTAAGATAAATAAATTTTAATATAAAGAAGTTATATTTAAAGATTAATTTCGAAAAAAAAGAAAAAGCTTAATTAATATTAAAAATAAGGGCGTTATTAAAAAATAAGCGAACAAAATTTCGAAAATTTAAATTTTAACGTTTATTTACAACTAGTTATTTTCTCGGAATAACTTAGATTTATCGTTATAATTATAATAAATTGATTTCGTAAATATTAGGTTAAGGCGATAAATAATATAATTAACATATTTGCAATTTTTAAAGGCGGATTAAATTTAATATAAAGTTATTTTTTCTTTTTTTATTTATTATTTGGTATTATTATATAATATATTTATTTTTATTAGAAAAAATATTATTATATATATTATTTTTATTATAACAAAATAGAATTTTGTAAAGTAAAATATTTAGGTAAATTATAAAAAGTTTTTTTAATTACTTTATATTATTTTTTTATATTTTATTTTTTCAAAAAATCGCTTATATTTATATTTAATTTGAAATTCGCGGAATATTTATTTATTATTATACCGTTATTATAATTAACAACTTTATGCTATTATAATAATAAAATTTTATTAAAATAATTATAAAATAATTATTTGCTAATAATTTAAGAATTATAATAATAGCTAAAATAACGTATATTAAACAAACGGTTTGTTAGTTAATTCTGGTATCAAAAAAATTACTTGGCATTTAAAATTTTTTTCTTACGCTGTAAAATAACCCCCGGCTAAGAAAATAATGCTTAAGAGCCCGGTTCCTTTTAAAAGGTAAAAAAATACGTTTTATTTGGCAGTAAATATTTTTTTAAAAAAAATATAATTTTGAAATAATATTAATATATACAGCCGCCGTTTTGCGTAAAATTTAACGATATTAAATAAATATTAAGTTATGATTTAAAAAGTCGTTTTTTTAACGTTTAATAAGGGAAATTCCGTAATAATTTAAAATTTAATAGCGATTTTAAATTTTTACTATAAGCGTTATAAAAAAACGATAAAAACTGTATTAATTAAATTATTTCAAAATAAATAATATATAATATAATTTTGAAATAATTTATATATTATTTATGTCAAACGAATTTTTATTTAATTAAAAATATATATAATTAATTAAAATTATTTTAAATTATTATTAAAATTTAGCAGAACCGTAAATAAAAAATGTGGCTTTCGATAAAAAACTTAACGTTTTATTGGGTAAAGCTTATAATTAAAGTTTTAAACGTATTAAAAAAACGTATAAAATAATAATACGCAAAATAATAACGCGTAAATTAATAACGCACAAAATAATAAAAATTCGGATAATATATAAAATAATAATAATAATAAAAATTTAAGCGAAATTTAAGTTCGGTTTAAAGAAAAATTGGCGTTATTTGATTTTATATTACTTAAAAACTTTTATGTAATTTAACTGTAAATTTTTTAATAATATTATTATTATTGGATTATTTCAAATTATTTTAAATTATTAAAACGATTTGCTTTATATACAAATTTTTTACTCACTGGATACTCGTAGGTCCTTGGCAAGACCCAATGAGTATTTAATGGGTCCTTGGCAAATCCGATGGGTACCCGCGGGTGCCTACCAAATCAGATGAGTAGTGGATGGGTACCTATCAGGACCCATGGGGCTTCGTGGGTCACCCACGGGTACCCATTCCCTCACCCTAATCTTATGACAGGCGGGGCACTCTGAATCGCATTCAAAGAATACGAATGGTATCTGTCAGATATAAGGGACATCAGTTGTGTGTGTATTGATGACTAGTTGCAGGTGCTCTAGAACGCGCACTGCACTTTAAGGTGATCTAGTCCCGGAACATATATGTTCCGATCAGAGGGAATCTTCCGTATATGGGGTGCTAGAGCACCCCCTGCTAGCCGACAGTATCTCTAGATATAAATAACGAGGCCGCGTTCCCAGCTCTGTAGTGATAAGAAGAGGCCCAAGTATAGTAGACAGTTCGGGTGGTGCGGTGGGAAAGTCACTTGAAGCCTTACCGGCTCATAAGCCAGGAAACGGGGACAGCAAAAAAGGAAAAAAGGGGAGAGGAAATGATATGCAATCCAATCAAAAATCATCAACCCTGACCCACCCGTAACCTCAAAGTATGTAGTACCCCGCTATCCGGAGCTGTGGGCTGCCCCGCCTTGGCATTCCCTGTCCCCACCACATTTGGCGGCTCTTTCCCATACAAACAAATGGGTTGGGTTTCCACTATTGCGTATGTATCCATCATCCTTGCAACCCCCCCTCCCACCCCCCCGAACTTCCACCGATTTCTATACGACCTCAACCTCCCGAGACCCATAAGACAACCCGATTACCGAGTCGATTGCAGAACACCCCTTCACCCGCAAAAATTCCAGAACCATAATTCGCATCTTGCGAGATCTCTACACGTCCTATATTACCGAACCCGGAAGGCACACATCCCGAACGAAAGAAGCAGAGCTCCTGTAAATCCGTCAAAACGGCGTCCTCCGACCAAAACCCCGCCGGCGGCGCTGAGCCGCCCAAGTCGCCCAACCAGACCTCAACCTCGACGTCACCCCCCGCGCCGGCCACGCCGCGCAAGAGCCCTACGGCCGCCATGCAGCGACCCATCATGCAGTCCATGCCGGACACGCGTCAGCAGTCCTTCGACGAGATCTACGGGCCGCCCGAGAACTTCCTGGAGATCGAGGTGTGTCCGTCTATCCACATTCCTACCTCCTTACCTACCTACGCCCTCTCTCCGTCCGCATCAAGCAAGGCGGGCCATTCCATAGGGGCTGAGGCTGACCCGCACAAAAAACAAAATCAGGTCCGCAACCCGCGCACGCACGGCACCTCGCGCAACATGTACACGGACTACGAGATCGTGTGCCGGACCAACATCCCCGCGTTCAAGCTGCGCCAGAGCAGCGTGCGCCGGCGGTACAGCGACTTCGAGTACTTCCGCGACATCCTCGAACGTGAGAGCGCACGCGTCACCATCCCGCCGCTCCCCGGCAAGGTCTTCACCAACCGCTTCTCCGACGACGTCATCGAGGGCCGCCGCGCCGGGCTCGAGAAGTTCCTGCGCATTGTCGTTGGGCACCCGCTGCTGCAGACCGGCAGTAAAGTCTTGGCCGCCTTCGTCCAGGGTGAGTCGTTTTGATTGGCAGTTCGGCCGTCATGGGAAAGGCGGTCGGTGTGAGGGGTGTCACGTGGGGCTAACAGCAGGTCATCTTTACAGATCCGAACTGGGACCGCAACGCCTGGTGACTGCGCCTGTTCGAACCCTGGGTCCACGCATCGAAGGCCGGCCGCAGACCGAGAAAGCTCCGCAAGCGCCCGCCGAAGCCGGTAGCCGAGGCGCGAGTTCTAAGGACGGACCCCAAGTGCAGCTGGGAGACGGACAGGACCCTGTTCTGATCTGTGGTACCGGGAATGGGGGATTTGGTTTTCTCGAGGGTATGAAATATTGGGGTGGCTGCGTACTTCCGCATTTGCATCTGCACGACTTGTTCCTCTGTTTACGAATGGTGGTGTGTTACGGCTATCTAAATACCCTTGCATGCGCCTTCATGTCAATCAATGCCTTACTTGCTAGGCAGGCGTCGGCGCAATCATTCCTTCACAAAACGAAGCATCTATACTTTCAGAGCCTGTTGTTTCACTTTTAATGTATGATGCTGGTTGATATCCTTACGAATGAACATGGTACTCAAAAATGCTCGTTTCCCTTTCCGTTACCGTGAGATCTGCTCCTTCGGGCTGGCTATGAGGGCTCACTTATACGGATGAAAACCCACCACCCTCTTAACCCTTACGTTGTAGGGCATTTGAGCTATAGAATAGAGATTTTGCTAGTCATCCGCGCAATTTCCTGGCATGCGAAATGCGGGATAAGCCAGATCCGGCATTAGTCGAGTTCCTTGACAGCGCCCGCTGCTTTCAGCGGAACGAGGACGCACCAAACAAAGGAGACAATTCGCTTATGCGGCGGGATGTCGAAACGAAACGGGAACTGAAGTGGATCAGGTTCCCAAGGTCTTTGTCTCGCATTGTCATATGGGTGGAAAGTGTTAATAGCCTAGGCCCACGAGGTCACGGCAGGGTTGAGGGAGGGGAAGGGGGGGGGGTTCCAATGCACCCCCGGTTAGAAGCCGTACTCGATTGAACTCGTTCATCATCACCATCACTGGATCGCGCTGCATGCTCACACCGACGGGGCATATCGTTACGAAACCAACACGCCCCCCCTCGCAACCGAAAACCGCAAAGGAGTCCGTGTAATCTATATATCTACCTAGCGCCCTCATTCCGGATCGCCGGACGACCTAACCGCCACCACCATCACCCATCGCCATCATCGCCATGGCGGCGCCCGCGCCCCCCGTTGATCCCGCGGCACCGGCTGCCGCTGCCGCGGACGCCGATCCCTGGGGCGGCCTCACGACGAGGCGGCTCGAGCCCCTGGACCAGGGTTATCCCGTGACGGGGCCCAGCCGGCTGTACGCGGCGCTGATCCGCATGCGGGGCCTCGACAACTTCATTCCGCCGAGGCAGGGGACGCCCCAGGACCAGTTCTTGCACGAGTTCCCGGACACGATGTGGATAGGGCGGGACTGGGGACTGGGGGGCCAGCAGCAGCAGGGGGAACAGCATCAGCAGCAGCCGGTCGACATCAGGGGCAACGAGGACGCCTGGCTCGTGCTGCGCGATTCCGAGCCCCGGCGCCGGCTCCTGTGCGACCTGATAGGGGATGTGCGAGCTCGAGAACCCGGGCGACGACTGGGTCCGGGACCGCGGCCTCCGGCACTACGGGCAAGAGCTCTACACGACCTTCGGCGGCAGCAGGAAGGCGTTCCTGGAACAGACCCTGGAGTGGGCCCAGTCCTGGTTCCAGGTCCGCGTGTGGCTCCTGCAACACTACGGCAGGGACATCTGGGGCGGACCCTCGCGGGCTACCGCCTTCACCCCGGACCTGGCGGATTGGGCGCTCCATGCGAACGCTGCTATACACGAACCCGACATCCTCGAGGACGCCCAGTTTGCCCGGGAAAAGGGCTCGGCAACTCCGGGTGAAGACCGTTCTGTTAGGGTTAGGCAACTCTATCACAACATATATTTCATTGATACGGATTATGCTAGCCGTCTTGGTACGTCATCAGGGAGGAGGGGGATTCGCAGCTAGAAGGACCAAATATGCCTCGCACCTAGACTAATACTCTACAGGAGCCCTCGTGACAAACGCCGACGGTAGGGGAACTCCGAATCTGCAGGACATATTCTCCTGGATAATACGCTTCATCAATCGGTATCACCTTTGGCTGAAGGTAGCGTGCAACGCTACTCGTGGGCTGCCCCCCACGAGGACACAAAATCAGGGCAGAGACTTTGTTCAAGAGTTCCAACGGGTGCGGTCAACCTATCGGACTGTACTCGCCCTTCTGGAAATCGTCGTAGGGGAAAGAGAGACCATCGGCCGGGTCCAGCTCGCCACATTCGCCCGGCTACGGACCGCGATTGTGCAGTTGACGACCGAAATACGGACCCATAAAGTACATGCTGTGGCAAAAAACACACCGGAGGGGCATGGACGATTACGAGAAATGGGGAAACACAGTCGTGTGCCCCATCGTGAGTTTCCCCAACTTGCAGCCGAACAGAATACCGAAGCTGGAGAACGAGTTGAGAGCTGCATCTGACTTCACTCAAGGGGACAATAGCGGCGGCGATGATGGATCTGGCGGCGACGATGATTCTGGCGGCGACGGCGAAGGGGGCACTAGACCTGGTATAAGAGTTCCTACGCCGCCGGCCAACCTCCTGCAAACCCATCCGTAGCCGCGTCTGCCGCTGCGGCTTCTGGGAGTGTTGCCGCAGGAACCAATAGCAGCACAGGAGGGACCAATAACAAAGGAGGGGCTAATAGAACTATAGGAGGTAATATTGGTGCTAGAGGAGGAAATAATAACAGTGGGGGAGGGACCAATAATACTAGGGAAGAGACGGGTGGCCGAGGGAGAGGGCGACGCGGTTCAGGGAGAGGAGCTGGGAATGCGGGTGGATCAATAAATGCTAGAGCTGCCGTCGTTATCGACGACGGTAGCGACAGAACCACTAGCAGCGGGGGGAGTATAGCTGATGGTGCCGCGGACAGCGACGAGGCCGCCGAAGACGACGACAGGGATTCCGATGGGGTTCCTAATCCCGATAATAGCTCCGTGGTGTTGTACTCCGAAGTTAGCGATCTCGAAGACCGCCGGAGCGAGTCTGGGGACGGCCAGGAGGAGCTCGGAGACCCGGACTCCTACGGAATCACCGAGGAGCAGGAGCAAAATATGATGGCCAATACCGACTGTGAGTATATCTCGGAGAGAACCTAGGGGGAAGCGCGTAATGTGCGGGAAAGTTTGCTAACGGAGCCCCGTAGTTTTTGAGCCGAGTTTCAGGAGGAACATGTGTGAAGGGTGGAAGCTGAACCTGTATATCCAGTCGATCCTGGCGGAGGCAGAGGCAAATAATACGGGCTTGGGACCCACGGCCCTCTTCGACCCCGATGAGAAACCAACGCCTTTGCTGGAATTTTCGCCAAACAAGCGACGGCGGCTAGGACCGAAGTTCCGACCTCATACTGTGTATGCGCCTTTCCAGTTTCTCGCAGAACAGAATTAACACGAAGACGTAAAGGATCGTGTGGGTTGGTTGAGGAGGCGAGGGGTGATAAGGGTGAGGGAATGAGTACCCGTGGGTGACCCGTGGGAACACACGCAAAATATAAAAAATAAAATTTTTTTACCCACGGGACCCCACGGTCCGTGGGTAAAAGTGCATGGGTGGGTATTCCTCGCTCTAGGGATAATGCAGTTGACCAGAAAACGGACATATGCATTATCAAGGGAGAGAATACAATTTGGGATTGTCGCTTCAAGAACTCAGGAAAGAAGTGGCAGAAAACACGACTTGTTCTGCAGGAAGTGAAGTTATCCCAGAGATGAATGTTAGGGTTAAGGTTGTTGATGTTGGGAAGAGGAATGACTAGGTGTGGCGGCTTCACAAAACATATATGGGTAAGAGGTGGGTGGCGCCTGCCCCTGACCTCAGTAACCTAACACATATTTCTTTCTCTTGATGTAGCATTTCTGATCATACAGTATTGGATTATTACCCCGAACTTTATCATGTCAGAACCGTAATTGAATGTTTAGGCAGTCGAGTCTGGCATTGTTCGTGATCTCATATGACTAACCCATGTGCCCTGAATTTATTCGAGTAGGCCGCGGGTTCGCCCGTTCCCAAATACGAGTGAACTTACTGCAAGATGCCTGACGGCCGAAGATGCCATCGAGGTTCCTTCCTTGTTAAATGAGCGCAAGTCTCTCGCCAGTTGACATACGGACGTTCAACTTCCAAAAACTACTGCGCCGTTCCACTTATCGTTATTTCCTAATCGCCGCTGGTTGCGCCTAGGCATATACCGCACAAACAGGAGCTACCTATGCTATTAGCTCTATCCGTCTGTGAGTGTGTAGCCAAAAGTATCCTCGTTCTATCGCCGTTATGCCCTAGATGCTGGGTAGTTATGATAACACTTGTTAATATATGATCGAGACGGCATGGTACTAACAGCCTTACCCCTATTCCTGCTGTAAGTCGATCCAACTTGCACAATAGGACCAAGCGAACTAGTTATATCTGGGGTCAGTTATACGAGTTGGCTTTTCGGAACTACTGCAGCTTAATGGTCCCAGTAATTATCTCTACGGTTTCTTTCCTTTGTTTACTTTGTGTGCTACTTGCTGCTTTACTCACCAACGCGACCCGTATCTGAACCCCGCCAATCCTGCGCAGAAATACAGTCGAAGATGTAGGTAACAACTTCCAGATATGGAAAGTCCGAATCGGTGGTTGGTCCTCGCGGACGTCCCAACAGTCTTGTCTCACCCAAAGGAGGGCTGTCCATATTATGGGGTATTTTAGCCATTTGTAAGTGAGTGCTAGATCTTCTCGGACACCAGGCAACCTACCCGTCTACCATCCACCGTCAGCTGCCTTCGACCACTTCCGAATGTTACCGAAATTGGTGCTTTGCTACTTCATACCGTAGTGGGCACTCTCACTTCCAAGTCCCCTTCGCCGGACTAACCTGTAATAGCTCATCGCGTACTGTCAAATATGCCAGCCGAACTAGGGGCCCGCGAATGCAGATGCGGATGCCAAAAGACGCACGATGGAGCGTTGTTCCCCAAAGACCCCGGAGAGGGGGAATGGAAGGGCTGCATGTGCTCTGGTCGTACAGCTAAATAAAGCCATCGGACTGGACGGAAGAAGACGTCCCAGGGCGAAACGGGCCGTGGAAGTGCAGATTACAACCGTGCCCTTCCGAGAATACAGCAACAGCAATCACGGAGCGAGGAACCTTGGGGAAAACAGCGGCCACCGAGCGTGGAAAATGTGCATCACATCCTCTGAACATCATGGTTTCTATTAAAGGGCATTCGTGAATGACCAACGATTGTGAACCTGGGAGGAGACCAGGGGCTACACCTCGTTATATTGATGAGTATTTCGCTGCGGTCTTCGGTGTAAGTACGAGGGTATACCAGCAGGCGCTGCAATCGACGAGGCATGCGTGTATTCACACTGCGGTGCTACCATACCTTATAGTCACTCCTTGCACTGTTTATTATCTTTTCTAGTTTGAGTGGTTCGGCACTGGGAAGTTAAGACTGCGGTTATAGAGGGTCGGACAGTTCTGGATATTCGGCTTCATGTTTTCCTAGAATGAACGGATGAGCTTCGTCCGTATCGAATACACTCATTTGTCCCCGAACACTTTATATTGCAGCTCCGGGCGTGCCGCGAAGGTGGCGGAGTAGAATCCATGATCCTTAACCCGGGTCAGGCCGGCGATTTACAAGGTGTTGGAATGGGTTCTAGAATAGGGGTGAAACGACCCACACATGTGTAATGTGTAATTGCACAAATCTATATAAATATGTATATATGCGTAGTCTTCCAACTTTGGGCTTGGAACATAGAAGCGCATTTAAAACGGATTCAAACTACCTATTTTTAACAAATAGTCCTTGGAACTGTGTACTTCGTACGCAGGCCTTACGTCGGTATGTCGTCACCAGACAGTCGCTGGAGATGGCGGGGCCAGCTGTGGGGGTAACGGGTTAACGTCAAAGCGGGACTGCCCGTTTCTGTTTCCTAACTCGGACTGGTTATCTCCGGCGGGGCGCGAAGGCAGAATCGGGGAATTTTATGGGTGAAGGCGAATCTGGACGTCGAAAAGCCGGCAAGGCCAAAGGACATGAGGCTATATAAACAGCTTGTCGAGGTACGTCCATTGGCCTTTTTTTCGTGGATATTTAACATAGGCTAGCTAGCTTCCAATGCAACTTTCTCGAATTCGTCGAGTAAAGTACTGTGTCGTTTGTGCAGCACCTCAGTTATTCTGGCATTTGTGCAAGACACACTCCGGTTCTCGTGGACTCATATATCTATCGACGTACGTCCTATGCTGCACCTTGGGGGTATATTCTGCCAGCAACCCATTTCCACCAACCCCACTGGCGCTATCATTCTACTACTTCAGTAGTTCGTATTTTCCCCGCTCTCATTCCGGCTACTGCGCGAACGGATTCTCAATCTCCTCGCTTCCATCTACCGGGCTGATGACCACTAATAATGTGCCTCGAGCAACTACGAGGCCCAGGGGTCGGGTTGCCTCTTTACCTTCGTCGTCTGAGCAGGGCTTATGTTAGAGCTTCCTCTTTCTGGAAAAGTGCAAGGGAGCAAGAAGAGGGGCCACGTACCTCGCATAACCTCTTGCACCTCGTCTAGAACCAAGTTCATAAGCGCATCGTATCCTTTCAGGGTACCGGTAACTATGTAGCAGGATAACCGTCAGCTTCGTCTACTCCAACTCGTACCATGTATAGACGAGGGCTGCGTTGACCGGTGTGGGGGGACAGGGGTGATCGGCGCAGAGGTTGGGGTAGAGCAACACACCTTCCCGTCCGCCGTTGAACTTGACTGTGATCCTCTTGTCCATGTACTTAGACAGGTCGAGGATGTTCTCCTTCTTGGGACGTTCCCGTTCTTGGGGTGCACCGCCCGAGTCAGCTCCGTGAACCCCGCCACCCTTCCCGCCCCGTCCGCCGCGCCCTCCGCGGTGCGGGCCGCTTCCGCCTCGGCCGCCGCGCTGGTGGGGTCGGTCGGCCATTTTATGTTTTACTGAGACTTATGTTTGGTGTGTCTGTGCCCGTGCCCGTGCCCGTGCCTATGCGGGTCAGGGTTATGCGATATGGCCTAAGCCGCGTCGGGCTCTATCGGCTTCTTGCCTATGGCTTCTGGTGCCGCGTGGCCGTAGGAAGAGCGGGCGATCGAGATTCCTGTCGGTTCGAGACCCTGCGCGGCGCACGGAAGACGAGGTCACTCACTCACTCGCTCTCTCTCGCAAAAGATGGCGGTGAGAGGGCTGAACGAACTAGAGACGGGGCGACCGGTGAGCAGCTAGGAGAGGGTCTGGAATGTTCGGTTACGCGTAGCGAGGACAAACTAGCAGTGTGTAGCGAGCGCCGGTAGGGAGCAGTTATTGAGGATTGGGCGTCGAAGGCGTACCGCGTCACAGCGGTTGGTTTTTTTTTTTTTTTTTCCGTCTCTTAACACAAAATTGTCGTGGCCGTGATCCCCTTCGAAACCGGCCCGGGAAACCCTATGCAATATTGCTGCCGGATACGCCAGGAATTAGCCTCTTCTGGACCACTTGTGATTTCAGGGATCGAAATCGGTAATCAGAGGATATTTGTCGGAAGCTGTCGGAGTTGGGGGGGGGAGAGGCCGAAATGTGGTGACGTTCCTTTTGGTAGCGATAAACATCGGGGGAACTTTGCCGAAAGTTCAATTCGGTTTTCGCCTTGGAGAACAATCATGTGAATGGCCAGGAAAGCTGATAATGTGGAGGCTACGAGGCTTGTGCCCTTACGCCGTCGTGACGGTACAAACCACCCAAGTCAGGTGGGTACATTGGGCGCAAGGCCCGTAAGGCTGTCCGTGCAAAGTAGGTACGTACCAAGGGATGGGCTAGGAGGAAGGCTTGTGCGGCGTATTTGGGTCTGGTACTGGTATGTAATTGCTTCCGCCTCCGATGCATGATATTATAGGTTAACAAAAGTTCCTATGCATGATATTATAGGTTAACAAAAGTTCCTATGCGTCGTAGGTGCGGTCGAGGAGGGCTGAGAGGGTCTTGGAAGGCGTCGGGGACCCCGTTCTGGAAGTGTTCTTTTAGCTGCATGTGTATTTATGTACCATAGGGCACGCCGCCACACGTTCACGGAGGGTCCCGCCCATTCGAGACCGTTAGATGCATGCAGCCTTAGGAAATTGCGCAGAACCCCATGGGAACATTGGATGGAAATCTGATCAGAGTCGCAAAGTACAGGGAGCCCCTTACATGGGTGTTATGAGGGTACAAGTAGGATCGTCCATTCTATATATCAGCCGCTTCAATATACCTAGCCAAGAGCCTGCTAACAGCGTAGCATCTAAAGGCCCTGGCCCGGATTCTGACACTGCCCAACATAATTCTAATAGCGAGAAAGGAGCTTCAGACCTTGGCTGGGCGTAGGACGGGGACAGTCTGCTGGTTTTCGTTGGCTGTTACGCGCGTGGCTGTCGTGTGACAGAGCTGTAGTCAGCCCTGTGTGAGTTGAAGAGTTATGGTATGGTTATCGGATGGCTACCCAGATATTCCCACGAGACGATGTAACTGCATTACTACTGGGTAGGTAAGGTTGGATGTACCCAAATGTATATTGGGCATGCGCAACTGCAGTCTTCTGTTCTGGATGCCGCCATGATTTTCCTTCTCTCCCTGCCATTCCCGTCCCGCCCCTTTTACCTGCCTATCGCACTCCGGTACGGGGGTGCCATCGGGTCTTCCGGGTCTGTCGCTAGAGGTGATCACGACCCCTCGCGTTGGAGAAGCTGAGGAAAAGAAAGAGAGGAGAGCAATAAGATAAAGCCATATGCATCACAGGACCCCTGGATGTCTCGCCGACTGGCGCGGTCGAATTGGTTCATACATGATTTAGCCATGCAGACCTAGACGCCAAGAGGTGCTGAGAGGACGCTCATCGACGATCTCTTTCTGCTTCCGTAATTTTTTGTACTTACGCATGGATCACATAATCCAAAGGATGTCGATAGGCCACGTTCGGCAGTCGCCTCATCCCGTCGAAAACACAAATTTCCATTCGAGGTTCTTGCAGTCGGGAGGCCAAATGCGGTATATAGCTACAGTAGAAAGAACAAGCAAGAGATTGCCGTTTAGGCACGTGCCGCTTGACTTCGATCGAGTCCGAGATGCCCGATGATTAACTACAACCAAAAGAAAAACCTAGCCGAAGATCGAACCGAAATTGACGCTGGGGAGGATGAACCCTGCGTGGGGTTAGAATACTGTATATTAATGGGTACTTGATTTATGTACTTGGCCAATGCTTCTTCCCCGTCGATATTTCCAGCCTTTGCGTTTGGGGTCATACAATAAACAGCAAGGTCGGATTTCTTCTCTAACTACTCCGTGGGGGTATAAAATCGTAGAAGGTTCTTTTATTAATTAACTTGAGATCGTTTAATATATAAAAATTAATAAGTAGATAATCAAATACGAGAATAAACCCGCTTATATAATCGAATTTTAATGCAACAAAAGCATTAAACCTAACACTTTACGGTACATGGCAGGGATGTTAATCTTCGGTCTGACACTAGTAAAAAACGTGACGCTAACTTGCTTTTAGTTACCCATTTAAGTAGGTATTTTTGCTTCGTTCTTACATTAGTACCCCCACTGAGCACTTATTTCAACCGAGCATTTACTTCATGGTATGATTAATTACCTAACCTGCCTAGGTACTATCGCCACTACCCACACGCCTTGCTTTCCAGTGCCTTACCTTTCCATCCCCTACGACACACATATCTTTCTTTGACCTTGACTGACACTTATACTATTACATACACATATACACTTACAGCAATCATATTGTAAGCAGAGGGGGCTAGCACGAAAGCTAGCAGGTGCGACTCTGCGTACTTATATCCGCCCATGGCATTTATTTAGTTCCCTGCCCCACCACCAATCAACCCGTGCCGCCTCTCTGGTTCATAGTCTGTTTTGATATTCTATCTGCCTTTTAGTTAGGGACTTTGCATCCTCCTCTTCCACGTCTAAAGAACTGGAGAACAGAGTTGCTCTCCTCACCCCGTTATAAGAGTTCTCCTCACGTCCCGCGGAAAGCGTCTTGTAGTTCTTAGTTCCGGCGGTAGTAGCGGCGCTATGTCGTTCTCGTGACTCGGGACTCGCCAGCTAAGCCAGCTCGGCGTCCGCAGCTTCCTGCGGAGTCTGGGATCATTGGACACCGATCAGCTTACGGGGTTTCCTTAAACAACACTAACCTAACACAGAACTACGACTCCTGGAAGATTGAGAAGGTCGACTTCCGGATCCCAGAGAACTCCAGCGTTGCTGAACATACGTCCTTGCCGGCTCTTCTTGTTCCCCATACATATGTCGCCATCACGTTACGTCTACAGAAGCAATCAGTCGGGTCAATTGGGTGTTTTAGAGCCGCAGCGCTCACTGGATATTGGGATAGTAGCACTACAGCTTCCGAGGCGTCGGTACATCTCCGTATGTGAGACATGGGACTATGGCGCACAACTCTGACTCAGAACCTCATAAACGAAAGCGAGACATATCCGACGACAATGGAAGTCAGCCAGGTCACCCTGCTGACCGCATACCGCAGCCTCCTCCACCTCAGTCAGGTACGTTTGTTGTATGCAGAGTGTCCTAGAAGCTTCAATTTAGGGTGCCATGATGCCCGTGCCTGTTTGTTTATCGTCGATTCATGGTTAATAGACCAATTCTGAAGAACCTGCCGTCTTTTCCATTACACTGACCGCTCGGTATACAAATATCCCCCAATCGAATGAATATATGCGCCTTTTAGTTCTGTTGCCCCTTTACGTGATAAGGTGCTAGCTGGCGTACTGACAACGGGACAAGGCAACCAAGTACCCATAAACTTCCTGTCGAAGGCCCGTTCTACCAAGCTCAGGCTCATCCAGGGCGACCCGGATACATTTTCCGACGTGCTAACACTAATCAACGAGTACGAGGGTAGGTATGCCCCCGACCCTGGCGGTTCTCATATAAGTCTCCCATTAACTGACAACGGCAAGGCGTTTTGAACCGACATGAAAGCCTCGCTTCGAACCTGGGTGCGAAACTCACAGGTCCTCGGCTGCTCAAGGCGATGGAAGGCGCCTTCGAGGGTCAGATCACTACCACTCCACCTCAGACCATTTTTAGCCACGATCCAGTCACATGGCTTGATATTGTGGAGTTCGCCAAGTCGAAGCCCGGCGAGTTTGCTCTCACGGTCACGCCTAGCGGTACGCGATGCTGCCAATTCCCGCTCAAGGGCGTGCAGGTTGAGATCACCGAGGACGATTGGAGACTGATAGTCTCGGGGGCGCTTGACAGATTTAGGCTCCTGCCTCCTCAGCCACTCGAGGAAGATGAAACAATGGAATACGCAACACTCGATATTCTCGAGCAGCGCCTCAACATCTTGATTAAGAGAGCCGATGAGGTGGCGCGAAAAGCCCGGCAGTTAAACTACCACCTGAGTGGACGAAAAGCGTCGATCAATAGCCGCCGTGCGTCGCAATCGGCCCCTAGCTCGAGCTTTTCAGCAGTCAACCAGGTTCGCCCCCCGAGTGCCAGCCCCAGCTACGACCTGCATGCAGATTTGCTCCAGCAATTCCTTGCCCCCCCTCCCCCACCATCGTCAGGCCATCGGCTATCCTCGGTCAGCTCAGTACCGCCAACACCGAGTGCACTAACCCCGGCCGCCTCGACGCCGAGGGTACCAATACAGCAGCAAGTATACATGCCGAGCAACCGCCCATCGCCCGGAGCACATCCCGAGCCGACGATGCGGGACATGGAGGAAGGGAACCGGGCTTTGGTCACGATTAAAATCGAGAAATTGGCGCGTGGCGATGTTATACAACCCCCTTGCGACAGATGTCGAAGACTCAAGACGCAGTGCATTAAACACCTTACGGCCTGCCAAGGCTGCACTAAAAAGCACGCCCGCTGCGTCTGGAAGGCGTTGACGGAGGAGGAGATATCGTGGCTTAAAGGGGAAACCGGAGACGGTGATGACGACGGGGACGATCATCGAGTATTTAGTTCCGGTCTAGCGCCACCCGGATCTACTACTCCTAGGCGGGAAGTGGACCGAGGCGGAGGAGACGACGGTGGTCTGAGTCGGGTTGGTTCAAGGATAGCGATTGGCCGGCGCGTCGATGACATATGGAGGAAGGGGCCGGATGTGGCCTCCTCTTCTCGACACGAATCGATGGACATCGACCCCAGAGACGTTCGGCAAGGTCACGAAGCCGAAGCCGCATACAGAGAACAGTCGCGACTGAGTCGCATGGCTTCCGTGGCATCGGCGGCTGCGGATGCCGCCACTCTGGCTGCTCGGGGCACCCCGCGCCAGCCATAGTATTCTACGTTAAAGCATTTTTGGTCTTTCCGACGCGAGCAACAAGAAGTCGGATGAAAGACTGGATGCACATATCGAAAACGCTTAATTATTTGTATATGTGATTTTGGAAGAGGAGGACTCCTTCCGGTACATAGATACGTTTCAGCAAGCATTTTGGCCGAAGACATTGCCAACTAGCAGGAAATTCATCAACAGGTATTCAAGCCTCTGCTTGGGACCATATTATATCGGCCTATGGGTGGCTATATGTAGATTCTGCGGCTAACTGATTCTAAACCCGAACCTTGACACTATTAGGTGAAGAAGATGGCTACGGTTATCGCTTCTTATCGTCGGGGAGCCCTGCGGCTTATTGGAGTATAATGCATCCTACGGCAGCTGATCCGTGCACATCCGTTCTCCCCTTTTTCTGGTCTATGTGTGTCGCCGCCAGGGGCTAGATAATAAATCTGCAAGATATTGCATTTCCTTTACCGATTACCAGGCAGACGGGCCCGGGGTCGGACAACCACGGTCTCAAGCCACATTCAATTCGATTCCTTGGTAAGTACGTACCTTCGTAGCGCTCAGTCTGAAATCAGGGGCAACGTCAACTGTCTCCATATACATGTATATGTAATATGTATATATAAATATGTACAAATGAGGATTAAGGTTAGCTGGGAATGGACTCGTTTTAAGTGCTAAGTATCCACTAAGGGGGCTGCGATTGGTTAATTGCAATAAGGGTGGCATCGATAAAGATAAGGATCAAAAAAAAAAGTTACTATTGGAAATCGATGTCGTAACCTGCGCTTCAATTCTATAATCAAATACCCAACCCGACGACCAGCTCTAAATTCTATGTCTATACACAACATAGAACATCAAGCGCATTACCCACGACTCCTGTACTAGTTTTTATTATTACCAGGGGCTAAATCGAGATCGCGATTATCCGGGACAAGCCCATCCTTTTCCATGACGCTTCGGTGATCGTCAGCCGAGCCGCTCTCGTTTCTAAATCATCAAGGTCCGACCGGTGGTGACTGGTCCCGGCAGGCCTGGCGCGCGCTCAAATCCATGGCTCACCAGTCGCAACCGCACCCGACCTACACCATGGACGCGTCAAAAGGACACCGACATGCCGTATCATCCATAAGAGAGCAGTCGCCGTTGCCGCAGTCGCGCGAGCTCGGCGGCGCCACCCCCCAACCCAACGTAGCTACGGCGAAACCGTCGCCGTTCGCCAAGTCATGGCCACATCTTGTCGCGGGCGGGTACGTTGCAAAGGACTTGCCTCTTCTGAAGGGCCTCGCTTTCTAGGCCGAACACGGACAGATCCATGAATGTACGGGCTAACATGTACGTTCGACGCTTTAGAATCGGAGGCATGACAGCCGCAGTTCTGACCGCGCCCCTCGACGTCCTCAAGACCCGACTGCAATCGGACTTCTACCAAGCTCACCTCCGGGCCGCGCGCGCCGCCACGGGACAAGCCCGCCTGGGCCCCCTCCGATCCGTAACGTACCACCTCGCGGAGACGGTGCAGATTCTGCGGGACGTGCACCGGCTGGAGGGGTGGCGGGCACTGTTCAAGGGCCTGGGGCCGAACCTGGTCGGCGTGGTGCCCGCGCGCAGCATCAACTTCTACGTCTACGGTACCGGGAAGCGGGTCTACTCGCGGCTCTTCGCCGAGGACGGGAAGGTCAACGAGGGCCCGCTGGTCCACCTCGCTAGCGCCATCACGGCGGGCATCGCGACGGGCACGGCGACGAACCCGATCTGGCTGGTCAAGACGCGCCTGCAGCTCGACAAGAACCACGCCGAGCGCGTCGCGGACCACTCTCCGGGGGGCGGCGGTCAGAAGGGAGGCCACGGCGACGCGCGCGCCTTCCGCCGGTACCGCAACTCCTGGGACTGCATCCGACAGACGCTGCGGAACGAGGGACCGCGGGGCTTCTTCAAGGGCCTCAGCGCGAGCTACCTCGGCGTCACCGAGAGCACCCTGCAGTGGGTCCTCTACGAGGACATCAAGCGCCGGCTCCGGGCCCACCAGGCCGCCCTTGTCGCCAGCGGCCGCGAGAAGAACTGGTGGGACCACACGGTCGACTGGACGGGGAACTTCATGGGCGCCGGCTTCGCGAAGGGTGTGGCGAGCGTGCTTTCGTATCCGCACGAGGTAAGTTTTACTTTAAACACCCCACTCTTACCCTCATCCCGTTCCGTTAGTTTCGTCTCCATCTGGAGTCGACAAAAGTGATGGACGAGTGAACAGGTGCATAGACAAATAGATAGGGCGGTCGTGCTGACGAGCTCGATAGGTTGCGCGGACGCGACTGCGACAGGCGCCTATGCAGGACGGTAGGCCAAAGTACACGGGCCTCGTGCAGTGCTTCAAGCTCGTCTGGAAGGAGGAGGGTGTCATGGGGCTGTACGGAGGTCTGACGCCCCATCTCATGCGCACCATCCCCTCGGCCGCCATCATGTTCGGCATGTACGAGGGCATCCTTAAGCTATTCGACACTAAAAGCTAGGCGGCTCCTCCCACAGCTGAACGAAATCGCCTCCTTCAATCAACCGAAACTCCAATTCCGCGGGGGTTGATGCAATGTGAAAGCTTGCCAACGATTTAAGCAAACGATCCTCCCTCCTCCCAGGTCAAGTGGCTTATATTTTGTATTACTATTACTACGAATTATTCCCCGCGCTGGCGTCTCTGAGCCGTTGATTATCTGTACAAAAGTGCGGCAGACCGGGCTCCATTCTCGGCCGCTAGCTAACACCTATAACGACCCTATCCCTCCCCATCAACACTATCATCAAAGACGCCCGAGATCTCGTCTAACTCACCCTCAGGAAATGCACTTTATAGAACCACGAAATAGAACACGCGGGTCCGCTGTCGGTTAGCCGGGTGAGTCGGTATTATGTCCATCTCCCGGCTTGTCCGTCAAGGCTCGGGCCCGCCCACATTTACACATACATGCACAACACGCACGGGCACATACCTACGTATTCTGGAGTTCAGGGTAGACTGGAAAACGGGGTGATTAGAAAGCAATTCACTCTTCTATGGCCATATTAGTCCTGCTCTGGAGCGTGATTTGGATGTGGCTGGCTTTGGTGGGGCTGGTTGGTATGTCGGGAAATGGGGAAAGGGGAATGAGGAATGAGAATGGAACGGGGAAACGACCGGACGACCGACGTGTACTTATGTATATATGTATAGACGATGCATGAGAAGAGGAACGTGTACGATTATTGTCGCTCGCGCATATGTATATGTTTGGGATCTGTGTACGATTTCTGGACTATTAGGCCTAAGAAGCGGACCGGCTGTTGTTCTCGCTCATCAATTGATGCGGACGAGGTCTTTTGCTTACGCCTTCGTCTTAAAGAGGGTCATACAGGGCCGAGAGACTAGCCGCGGGTTTTGCTACGGCGGTGGATATTAGGTGATGGACGTGGTTAGGTGTCTTATTTATCACGACTTATCTAGCCAGGTTAACAAGGTTAATTAAGTAAGACTTTGCTGTGCGTGTTTAATGCGGGACTGACTGGATTCGTTGCGTTGACCTTGCTAAGTGCTTGTACAACCACGAACACTTCTCCTGTCTGCAGGTACTCCAAAAAAGCTGAATCAAGTAAGGTCTAGACACGATTCGTTAATTAGCCCACGGATGTGCTAGACGGGGTAGAGCTTCATGCACATACTCGCTACGCCCCGCCGAAAATGTTACCGTACTACGGCTCCGGTCAAGACTGTTCTCGTCAGACGGTCTGGCCCCGCGGTCGACAGATGGTGCTCTTGTGCATCCACCGTTATCCTGTGCTTATGCTTACCTTTTCCTCTCCGATCCTGTAACTAAGGCTGCTGCCATCCCCGGAACCACCCGTAAAAAGGACAGCAGCTTCTTGCCTTCTCTCACATCGGAACGCGCAATCGCGCGCGGCTTTAGCCCAGAAACGGCAATCAATGGATTCAGGAGCCCACGGCGACAAGAAGCAGGCCGTAGCGGTGGACGCGGAGGCACAGGCCGCCGCTACCCCGACCCGCGATGCCGATGCCGACATCGAGCCCGGCGAGATCCGGCTACCGACCGGCGAGATCGTCAACGCGTCCGGCCACCGGCAGGAACTGGAGAGGAACTTCGTCAGTTTATCGTCTGATAATTTCCTACTTGCACCTGCTTCTACTCCGCTTGATTTTGCTTTGACACACCGATTGCTTGGCTGACAGGCTGGCTGACTGAGTGGGTCTCTTCCTAGAACTTGCTGAATATGTGCGCCGTAGCTATCGTCATCGGGAACTGTTGGGCGATTTCGGGGGCGACTATCGTGGGTTGTTACTTTCGCTGTAGTTATTGATTCCCAGAGTCTTATTAGCGCCCGAGTGATTTGTCTGTCTGTCTGTCCGGTCGGCCACGGAATCCCAATCGGGTTATGATGGCAGATACTGTCCGTCAATAACGGCGGTGCGCCGGGCGTCATATATGAATTGTAGGTACAATACCGTCCAGATCGTTCCAGACATCATATCTGCATTCGGGGGGGGGGGGGGGGGGGCCCCCAAAAAAAA
>QJNS01000414.1:0-41102 GCA_004154925.1 Monosporascus cannonballus
GTTATGAATTATCGGAGTTAAGCCTTTAAGCTGTAAACACGTGACGAGTCGCGAGCTTGTCTGAGTCGCGAGCTTATCTTGTACGTTATTTAAAATACCGTAATTAAATTTGGTTTGTTTTATTTATATAAAAAAATATTATAAGATAAAATTTGTTTTAATTATTTCGTTATCCGATTATGATGCTTAATACGTAATTTAAAATATTAGTTTCTAGTTTAACGAGGTAACTTAAATCGTATATAATTAATATTAATTTGTTAATAATTGCGTCCTTAATATCTTAAAATACATTTTCCGTATTTGATATTTCTTTGAATTTTGTTTTTCGAAAAATTCGTTAAAAATATAATTATTTTACTAAAATTTTAAATAAATTTCCTAGAGTGATTAACTAATCCAAAAAAAAATAAATTTTTTAATTATTATTAATATTTGTTATTTTCAAATTATAACGATTATGTTAAGGTTTATTTTAATATGTCCAAAAGTAATAATATATTTTAGATTTTTTACTTTTTATTTATAAACTTAAATTTTTCTGCATTAATAAGTAATTTTACGTTTTATAAAACCTAAAAAACCTTTTAACCGTATCCGGCATATATTTCTTCTATTTTTTAAAAAATATCAATATCAATAAAATACTAAATAACGAGAATATCGAAATATTTTTATAATATATAATTTATTATTCGTTAAAAAATTATTAATACGTTCGTAAATTTTAATAACGTAATTAAATATTTAAATAATCCGTATTTCGTTTTAAAATCCTTTTTTTATTTATATCTTTTTTTAATTTTGATAAAATTATATTTATTTTTAAAATAGAATATTATAAAGTGTATAGCTTTATAAAATTAGTTTTTTATTTTAGTAATTAAAAATAATAATATTCGATTTTTAATAATAATAGCGTTTAATTATTAATAATTAATTATAAGTCGTAATGTTTTATTTTTTTAATACGAAATATATAAGATATTTTATTAATAATATTAAAAGTTAAATTTATTTTTTTGTAACCGATTTTCCGGATATGTTTCATAAATACAAAACCTATTTCCGTTAAAATTATAAATAAGGTAAAAATTCGTCGAAAGTTTTTCTTTAAAAATTATTTTATAATTTTATTTATTATATTTGAATAATTTCGTATTAACTTTTATTGTGAGAAACTATTTTCGTCTATAATATTATAATAATATATTAATTAAAGTTTTCGATTCTTAAGATTATTATTATTATTTTAAAATATTATTTTATTACTTTAATTTTACTTTGATAATAATTATGATACGTTATATTTATTTAATATGTATTTTTGTTATATTTTTATACTTATATTGATTATACTTATTCATTATATATTAAGATTTTAACATTTTCTATTTAGTAATAAAAAATAAAATAAATTTTATTTAATCAATTTTTTCGATAATTAAATTTCCCTATTACCATATTTATAATAATCCTAAAATTATACCATAATTTTTAAATCAAACGAGATCGAAATTGATTATGTAATATCGTCCTTAAACGAAAACCTCGAAATAATTAATTTTGCGTATAACTTTTCCATTATCGTATACGAATTCTTAATTTTCGGTATTAGTTATTATATAAAACTTTAATTTATATTTCTATAATACTTTAAATTTAATAATTATATTCGGTATAATATACTTCCTGTTTAAAATTTTATAATTTATTATTATAATATATTAATGCCTTCCGATTTTTATTTTCAAAATAATAAAATTATTAACAGTTTTTATTATTACGTTTAAAACCTTTTTTGGGAATCCCTTTTAATTTTTTAAAGTTTCGTTAATTTACGGCTTTTTTTTAAATAACCTTTTCTTAGTTTTTATTCGAATATATCGAATTTTATTCATGTTTTTTAAAGCGTTAAATTATTATATTTATCGTTATTACCGGCGTATTATTTTATTAAATTATATTAATTATTTTTAATTTGATTATAATTTTCGTTTCTATTTAATAAATTATTTTTTATATTTGCGATTTTGTTTTATTATATATTATTTTTATTATCGTTTTAAAAACTTTTTATAGTTTAACGTATTATGTTAATAAGCTTTTTTTAAATAAGTTATAATAAATATTAATTTAAAAAAACGTTTCTAATAATTGTCTGGTAATATTTTTTATTATACATTAAATTAACTTTTTCTGTTTAATAATTATATTATTAATAATAGCAAAAAAAGATTTTATCGGTATTATTCTTTTTCCGGTTAACGTTTTATTTCGGCCAGTTATTAAATATTTTTTGGGCTTACAATTCGAAATTATCGATATTATTATTTATTATTTTTATTATTTCCGGTTTAGTTTAAAAAATTAAATTTTTCGTAATATATACAAGTAATTCGTACGTAAATGTATTATTTTTATTTTTCGTAATCGGGATATTTTCGTCGTCGATAATATATGGCGTATATTTTGCCGTACTAATTAGATATTCCGGAATAAACTTTTTCTATTTATTTTTAATATTTGCGTAATTATCCTCATAATATTTTGTATTATGTTTATGATATTTATTAAATTAGTTTTTTAATTCTTCGTCTTTTGCGTTAAATCTTTTTTATAAAAACTTTTATTATATTTTTTACTATAGAAAACCCGGTATATACTTAAGCTCAATTATATTAATAAATTTCCTTTTACTTTTTATTTTTTTTAAATTAAGCTTCAAATATTAATTTCTAATTATTTTAACCGAATTTCTTAACTATTTTATATTACGTTATTTTATATTCTATTTTATTATAATTATAATATTTAATTTACCTTCAATTTTTCCTATAAGTAACTTTCAATTTTATAAATTTTAATTTTATATTATATAAAATATTATTACGTTTAAACATGTTAATATTAATTATATATCAGGATTTATTATTATTATTTTTAATATTTTTAATGTGTTATACGTATTATTAATCGTTAATCTTAATTATTATAACGATATAATCCGATAAATAATTAGGCCGATTAAATTTAAAAAACAAATTTTATATTTCTTATAAGGCGTCGGAAAACTTAGCTACTAATATTTTTTATTTTTATTTTAATTTAATAATTAATAAAGTTAATTCACTACTATAATTAAATACGGATCTTTTCTAATTTAATTATTAAATTTATATTTCGGTTTTTAGTTTTTCGTTTATTATTCCGAATATTCTTATTAATATTTATTTATGTTATATTTAATTATTAGAAATTTGTACTATTTTTAAGCTTTATTTTTCGATTAATAAAGTAATATATTTCTTTTATACGGATTCGAATTAAATAACCGTATTTTCGGTAAATCGTTTAATTACAAATTTAACTTATATAATAAACGTAATAAATTAATTAAAAGAATATCCGAAATATATTCGGTATTAAATTAGAAATAATTATAACTTAATTAAATTTTTGTCGAAAATTTTTAGCTTAAAAATTTTTAAAAAGTTTCCGGTTTTTTGGTAAAACTTAGCTAAATAATTTAACTTATTCGAAAAAGCTTTTCGGATTCGGGAATTTTTTTTTCCTTAAGTTTTTTATAAGCGGCTTAAAAAGACATCGTAAAATCATTATTATTTTTCTTAAAGTAGATAATACGTTCGTTTATAACATCTAATCCTTAAAGAATTCTTTTGCAAAAAACGCGAAATTTCTTTTTTTTTTTAGATTTTATTTTAATATCGGAGTAATTGAGGATTCGGTAAATAAGCTATTCGGGTTATTTATTAGTAAATGTAACGTTAATCGATTTTACTTAAAAATTAACGGTATTATTAAAAGAAATTTGCAATATATAACGGCTAAAAAGTTTATTTAATTATTAAACTTTTATCGTATAAATTTATATTAATAAAAATATTATATGAATTTGAATAATAAATAGAATAATCGTATTACATATTATAATTCCAAAAATGCCTTGAATAACAAATTATTATTTTAAATTAAAGTTATTTAAATTATAAAATTAATAAATATTTTATATTTAATTTTTTTAACTTATTATACCTGGCTTTATAAGTTTTACGA
The DNA here is from genome assembly GCA_004154925.1 of Monosporascus cannonballus. Classification (NCBI taxonomy): domain Eukaryota; kingdom Fungi; phylum Ascomycota; class Sordariomycetes; order Xylariales; genus Monosporascus; species Monosporascus cannonballus. Next base: position 4,078 of record QJNS01000414.1, read on the forward strand.
TCGATCCTATTAAGCCTGGCTTTATGGGCTTTACGATCGATCCTGTTGAGCCGTTACGTGACTCGATTTACCTGGCTTAGCCATTTTTCTGTTGCGACCGTTTTCCGAGGCCGCAACCCGTCAGGTCTTAACATGGATTATCCCTTAAGTACGGGTTTTTAATTATCTTAACGATGTTTCTTAGGTACCTTATATTATGCTATTTTATGTCCCATCTTATTGCAATTAAAATATTTAGTTTGATTTTAGTCCTTCTTATAAGTGGCTCTTCATTCTATTAATCCTAGTTTCGTGCCGTAAAAAATATTACTACGTTAAGAAGCACTAATATTAGCCAAATATCGGGGTTTGTTATTATTTTTTTCTGTTAATATCTTTAGTACGCCAAATATATTGTCGATCGTCGATTTTGATTATTATAACGATATAATCCGATATATAATTAGGCCGGTTCAATTTGAAAAATTCTTTTTATATTTTCTTTTTTTAGACCGTGGAAATATTTAATATTTAATTTTTTGGTCCTGAATTTAACTTAAATGCTAATTAAATAACCGTATTATCGTAACTAGATATTAACTTCTTTTATCATAATTATTAGATTTACATTTTAATTTTTTGTTTTTTCGTTTATTATTCCAAAGACTTTCGTTAATACTTCTTTAAGTTATTCGTAATTATTAGAAACTGGCATAATTTCCGGGTTTTTTTATTACCAAAAATCGTATTTTTTATGACAAGTTCAAATTTTATGGTTATATCTTCGATATATCGTCTGATTACGAATTTAATTCGTATAATAAACGTAATTAATTAAATAGAAAAATACCTAAAGTATGTTCGGAATTAAATTGGAAACAATTATAACTTATTTAAAATTTCGTTAAAAAATTCTGATTTAAATGGTTTAAGAACCTTTTTTAATTCCTTAGTAAAATTTAGATAAATAATCTAGCTCGTTCGAAAAGGCTTTTTAATCTTAAGAGCTTTCCTCTTTTCCTTAAATATCTTATAGACGGCTTAAAAGTACGTCGTAAGATTATTATTATTCTTTTTAAGTTTAAAAATTCGTTCGTTTATAATATCTAGATATCGAAGAACTTTTTCGTAAAAAAATTAGACTGCTTCTTTTCCTTCTCGGATTCTATTACGGTATCCAGGTTATCAAAGACCTGGTAAATGGGTTATTCGGGCTGCTTGCTAAAAAATATATTATCGATAACATTATTTAGAGTCTAACGGTTATACTAAATAAAAATTTACAACGTATAACGGCTATATAATTTAACTAATTATTAAACTTATGTTATTCGAATTTATATTAATAAAAATATTATAAGAATTTAAATAAAATATATAATATCATATTACGTTTTTTAATATTAAAAATATTTTAAATATCGATATTTTATTATAAGTTAATATTATTTTAAATTATGAAAATAACTAACGTTTCATATTATTTATAATTTCGTCTTATTCTGTATAAATCTTTGTATTTTCACAAAATCCTAATAATTCTCTTTTTTGCAGATTTCGCAAAATCTCAATCATCCTGTTACGTAACCTACCTTTTTGTACTTTACTTGTCTTAACTGTTTTGGATATATCAAGTACGTTGGGCTATAACATATGAATATAGTTATATATAAAATATCTTTTATATATCTTTAATATTAAAAAAGTTATGAAGTTTTTTTAAATATTACTTATAAAATGTAGAGTAAAACGTATTATTAAATATAATAAAATTTTTAAAAAAGAAATATTACGTAATTATACCAATTTTCTACATATTCTTCTTTTATAGAGGGCGTAAAGTTAATAACGGTATTGATAGCCGCTTATTTTCCTGATTTCTATTCGAATTTTAAAGCGTTGTTGAAAATATAGCGATTTTGACGATTTTGTATGGGAAATGGCCGGCGCGTTGAGGGGGTGGCTCGTTCATGGGTTGGCCGCCTTATCTTGCAGCAGGGGGATGAATGGCACTCCTAGAAGTCTTACGGCTGAGCAAGACTTGAAAGGGATGTTTGCTACCAGCCAGAGTGCCCTAGCGTCGCTATCTTCAGCTGGAGACCTACTCGATGTCTCGTTCGAAGCGTCGGAGGAAGATTCAGGTGAGCCATAATGCTCGGCCAGTGTTATTACCCGGCTACCGGCCTCGAGTCCTCAGTTCCTGGCGCTGCAACGCGGAGCTCTACCGATGAATGCTTGCTTCCCCATCAACCCGAGGCGGCTAGTCTGGAGGGTCTGAAATGGCTGTTGTCTTCTACCTTTGACAAAGCGAAGGCTGTAGCCTGGCGTCTGCACCAGCGCCCGAAATACCACCGAGATCCCGAGGATGCGGCCATAGACGAGGAGTTTTTTGCTGAGAACAAGGAGAAATTGAGGAGACTGCACCACCAACAATCTGCCACACTCGCCCTACCACGGCTCATCAACGCCATGGAAAGATGGTTGGATGTCTCGACGCCTTTATCAGTTCGCTTATAGCGTCGAGACTGTTCCCCACCGTGTATGGCTAGATCGATGGCCTCGTGACGGGAGAGGGATTTCAGATGTTCTCATGCCCAAAGTGCGAGAGTACGAACGTCAATGGGCGGCGCAATACACACGAGCCGGAGGCGATCCAGATTTCCTTGATGTGCCAGATTTAACCAAGTATGATTTGGTTGAGTTGATCATGCTTTGCCCTACCCACCGACGCGATGAAACGAACAGAAGCGAAAAGCATGGCAAGAAGCGCGATAAAGACGAGCTCTATTCAGCTAATTTGGCTGATGGAAAACATCAGAACCCGGTTCATTAGGGAGCATCAGCAAAGCCGGGCCTGCTTATTCAAAGACGATCGTACTGTTACTTTCCGACCTGGCAGTCTGGTGTGCCAGATTTCACGAAGTGATTCGGGGTCTGCCTGTCCCGAGACAGCCTGGCAGCGATTACAGTGGTACAAGACATCGGACCTTTCGTCGTGTAGGAATATATAACTATATTACGCTTGAACTATCAACGCAGTTCGAGCGGCCGATGTTTTGCAATATTCCAACACGTCGCAACCTGGCTACTTCTCTATGTTCCCCGACCTGTTGCGCGCAATCACAGGCTTCAGCTCCCACGACTAGCGTTCGCGGGATGATGTGCACACTGCGCTCTCGATCACAAGCCCTAAATTCCTAGTTCCGGTTCTAAAAGACGAACAGAATCTACGCAATTCAGAGTGGACGCGTCTGAACTTGTTTCCCGCCACGTTGCCCATAGATTCTGCCATCATTGGAAGGATTTGGGCTGCCATTTCAAGCGCGCAAAGGTCCTTGAACAGTCATAAAGAAGAGCGCAGAGGTTGGAACTTCCGGCCAAGAGCTCAGGAATTTGACTATGCAATCGACGCCAGCAGAAGTGATGACAGCGAACAATGGTCTGGCGAAGACTATTTTAAGGCAATGGCTCAAACATGACGCCAAGATCGACGGGGTCTGCGAGCAGTCCGTCAAAGATGCATTGAAGTTACATCAGCACCTGCTTCGTCCACTATGGCAAAGCCTACACTGGCACTGATCCTCTTGGTAAAAGGGAGGCGCAAGTCATCATGAAGATCATCCAACAAGGGACTCACGACCATATTCTTATGGACGCAGAAGCAGGATCAAACAAAGTTACTGTTGAAGATCTCATTTCTGTCCTTCCAGGGCGATCGATGACTGTCTCAGTAATGTACAGGGCGATTAGTCAATTGCTTCTTACAAGTGACGCCGACACCATCTCGCCCAAAGCATTGGTCCTTTATCTTGCCGATGTTGATAGTTCGGACAGAGTCTCAGTCATCGCAGAGTTTTTTTCGACCGCCCACGGACAGCGCCGAGCCTGGCGTTATTTATATACTGGGCTCCGATGACAAGAAGTGCAACGCACTCGCCATCTGCTTCACAGCGCAGACTTACTGCGGCACGTTTCTTCTTGGCAGCGCTAATGGGACTTGTTATCTTAAGACAACGTTGCATCAGCTCTTCACACGATTTGATGACAAGTTAGCCCCAAACAAAAAATGGTGGGACGAAGTCGAAGGTTAGGCTTGGAATCGATTCTTCGAGGTCAAGCTAGATTGCTCACAAAGTGAGATCGGACCCGAGCTATTTCGTATCATCTTCGATTCTGCCAGCCTCCCTATTGTTACTTTGGGATTGTTTTATTGGTATCCACCAGATCATGCATGAGGGAAAGCGGAAGCATGCGCCGTATTGGCGCTGGCGCTTGTTGGCCCTCTGCCGGTCGTCATTATCGAAGACAGGCAAGACAAATGCCGCTAATCACAACCGACGAGAACAGCAACGGGCGAATCAGATCACGAAAAGCATTGCTGGTTCTGGAGAGCCCGCGTCGGAGGAGAAAACATCGGGAGAATCAGATCAAATTACTGACAGGTTGATCTTTTCGGTCGAATCTACGCTTCGCGAAATGGCGAGCATAGATTTACAGAATACTGTCGCCATTACGGACTGCATTAGTAAGTGCTTGACGATAAAGGAGCGAAACCGTCTTCTATTCTCCAAAGAGGACGAGGACGAGCTCTACAGGGCTTTGGGATCATCGGTCGACAAAGGCAGTAGGTCAAGGATGCGGACTGCTAAGAGCTGCTCGTTGATTACCATTTCCTCTAGTTCAACGTGATCAATTTCCACAGCAGATAAAGGCCATGAACCAATTCAGAGCTCCCCATCGTGCTACTTTCGACAATCTCGTCAAGTATGCATCAGCAACGCTCAAATGCTGGGACCACAACAGGGTTGGCATGCTGCATTGGCTCAAGTTTCTGCTTGCCAATGCAATGCCCGAGTCGCGAGAACGAATCTGTCGGGTTCTTCAACATCCTAGTATACATCCCTTGAGTATGCAATATGCACTAGGACAAGAGACATGGCCTGTCGATTTATTCGACACCTTCCCACGTCTGAACATTTCTGATCTGGGATCTCTCCGAAATTGCTTTTCTCAGTACCATGGGGTTTGCCACACGCCTGAGGGAACTTGGTTATACCAAGGAAGTGCGACAAGATGTCGGGTGGACGCGCAAAACCAGGTAATCTATCCAGTTGGTGAAGCCGCAAGGATGTATCAAGGCCATCGCAGGTCGCTCAGCAAGTCGGCGCCCCCTCATCTGATCCACGAGCTCATGATGGCTCCCGAAAACAAGAGCTTCTTTGTCTCCAATGTGCGGTTCCCAATCATGGAGACGGGTACCTCAAGCCTCAAAGCGCAAATCCTCCCCTTGTTGAGTGAGGTAATTTTCACCATTCTGCTCGGCACGAGCTCGCCCGCATATGGCACACCGGAACCGCAGAAAGGGCATCTCACGAATGCATATCGACTGAGTCAGGTCCTAACGGTAGCCCTTCGTCCTGCTAATGCCCCTGCTCCTCCCTGGAGGGGAGCGAACGTTATGCTTCCATTACTCCAGCCTCCAAGACCCGTACTTTTGCTCTCGAATCACGACCCCTCAGAACACAAGCTGAACAAGTTGCGTGAGAACTACCACAAGCTGACCCAGGCATCTTCGCTCGATGAGCAGAACCTGGACATACTAGCTGCGTCAGTTGGGGTGACTATCTCCAACCTGGCTACTCGTGAGGAAGTGAAGGACACCTACCGTCAGATTGCCTCGTTACCTAAATCAGATGTCTCGGAAATAGCGTTCGCGATTGATCTCTTCTTATGGACTGCTATCATATCGCGCGCGGAAGCATTTGACTTGGTCAGGGGTCCTGTGAAAGGGGTATACTTTCTCTACGATGAGGCTTTGGATTGGGCGAAAGTCTCGTGTAAAGCGATGTCACTCGTCGAAGCCATCAACACGCCCAACACATGCTTCTGCTGAAACATTTCAGCAAGCATAACTGCCATAGAATCTTCACCAGCCATCAGAAGGCTGATCGTGGACGACATTCCAAACGGGCATTGTTCTTGTATCAGTTGTCACACTTACTAAGGATCAGGTGCACAGCTCTTGAGGATATATTGACTTGTCTAAAGTTAGGAAACGTTGATCCCACTTGTTGTGGGCGATCCACTGATATAGGGCTCCGGAAGGGAATAACAATCATCCGAAAACCCTAGCCAGGGGTGCCCTTTTTTATGATATACCCCCTAATCTTTCTATAGCTATATAACAGAAGGATTACCCCATGGGCACCCCCCAGATCCAGCTCTTCCATGAAGCTATATATAATTAAATGATAATATATGAAGTTCGGAAGCTCCTAACGGTAATAAAAATTGCGATTACGGATACAGCTTTCCCAGACGCACCCCCTTTTAAGGAACCGGTTCCCAGGGGTATAGATTAACTAATCGAAAATGTAACGTACGTTCCTTTTTATTACCGCGTTAGGCGTTTTTACGGACGAATTATTTCGAGTAAAGATATATATATAAAGCAGTAAGTTATTATATATCTGATTTTAGGTTGTACTTAATTATTAATAAATAAGATCGCTCCGGCCGCATATCGTTAATTTCTTAGGCGGTAATATCGTTATATATTTTAGTATCCGGAATTTTTTTATTTTTTCCCGTACGGTTTTTTATTCCTTTATTAAGGCGCGTATCTTTATACGTTAAAAAACGTTATTTAGCAAATTCGGCGGCTGGGCGTTTCGCGGTAGTTATTTCCTAAAAGCGTACATAAGCTTGCAATACGATTCCGAGGGCCAGATATATGTTAGCTGGTTCGCGAAATAAGGGCAGTAATATTTTCCGTTAAGCTCCGGGGAATTTACGGCATTTTTAACGAAAATTCCCTTAAGGTCGTAACCGTTTTATACGAATCTTTTCGTTTTAATTATTTCCGTTAATATACGATCGTTAAATATTATTTTGTTATAACCTAACGATCTTGGCTTCCCCAAACGGTTGGAGAGCTTGGGCACCCAAGCCCGACCATGCCAAGCAGATTACGTGATTGGCTTAAGGGGCTTAAAGGCTTAGCGCCTTTAAGCTGGTTAAGCTAGCAGATGGCTTAAAGGGCTCAAAGGGCTTAAGGGCTTAAGCCGGTTAAAAATTTAAGCCAGACCAAGGATATATACGTTTATTATTTCCATAATTTAAATAATTTTAATTTATAATATAATATTATTATCTAAAGTATTTTTAGTATTACGAAACGTAATACGATTATTATATTTATTATTTAGATTTTTATAATACTTTTATTAATATAAACCCGTCGACTTAAGGTTTAATAATTAATTAAACCTTATAATTTGTCATACGTTATAAGTTTTTGTTTAATAATACCGTTAAACTTTAAGTAATACTTAATACTGTCAAAATATTAATCAGCGCTTAGGAAATCTTTATTTAGCAGCTTTAAGTTCAAATTCGGAAATTGGAAAAAAAAATTCGACAATATAAAGCTATGCCACCTGCCTAACCTTTTTTCGCCCGTATAAAACCTAAAAAGCCAGAACCTTACGATAAAAAAATTATTTTCAGATTTTCCTAATTTAAGTACGAATTTATTTTTGCTTTTTAAATTTTAATAATTTGGCGGATATAGTCCTAATAATAAAAATATATCTAATAGAAAATACGGTTAATTAATTTAAGCTTATTATAAAAAATTTTTTGAATATAAAAAAAGCAAATAAGGAAATTTTTATTAATAAGATTTTTTCATTTTATACCAATTTCGAAAATAAAGTATGCGATAATTTCGGTAATCCGGATAAAAAACGATTTATGGCTTAATAACTTTTGTAATTTTAACAGAAAATACCCGCGTTTAAATATGCCGTAATTTTTAAAATTTTTACAATTAAGGCCGGATAAGAAAATAACGAAGCCGATATTTTTATTAATATATTTTATAAAAAGTTAAAAATAATATAAAAAATAAGATTATTCGGATTAAGTAATTGATTATTTTAAATTAATATATTATAAAAGTAATTAAAATTAATAATCGATAATTTGAAAAATAATAGGAAGAAAAAGGATAATATATCGTATATTCGGAATATAACAAATTTAATTAGGGAAAAAAACGAAATATACCCCTTATTTCTTATAAAACAGCGTTAGAACTTATGGAATTCGGCGTTACCTATAGATAAAATTAGAACCAGATTAAGTGCTTTAATTACGGCAAAATAGAACATAAGGCTTATAAATACAAGAAACCCAAAAAATCACAATAAGATAATTAGATCCCTATACCAAAAAATAATCCAAAAATAATTAAAAAAAAATAATAATAAAATTATTAACATAATTTAAACTACGTATATAATAAGTTTACGGCAAAAACTCTAATAAGGACTATTACGGTAAGAAATTCGACGAAAAATACGAAAAATTAAAAAGCTAATTTAATAAATATCCTAAATATAGCAAAAAGCATTATAAATATAATTACGCGAATATTAAGACTGGACAGAAAAAATTTATTCCGGAACCCTTAATCAATACGGTAAAATGCATACCATATATTGTCGACGACGAGAATATCCCGATTACGAAAAATAAAAATAACATATCTACGAACGAATTATGTATATGTATTATAAGGGATTCGATTTTTTAAATTGTACCAAGCATAACAAAAATAATAAATAATGATATCGACAGTTTTAAATTATAACCTTAAAAAATATTTAGCAATTAGTCGAAACAAAAAGCTAATTTAAAAAAAGTAATACCCGCAAAAAAATCCCTTTTGTTATTATAAATAATATAATTACTAGACGGAAAAAAAGTTAATCTAGCGTACGGTAAAAAAATATTATTAAAAGGCTATTATGGATTTCCATTTTTAATTGATATTTATTGCGAATTCTTAAGAAAAAAAAGTTATTAAAAAATACGTTAATTTATAAATAATTTTTAACACGATAACCAAAATAATACATAATAAAATATAATTACGAATATAAAAAACAGTTTATTTAATAAGGAAAAAAACTGCAAAAAAATTAAAAATAATTAATATAGTTCGAAGGAATAATACGCCGGCAATAACGATAAATATAGCAGCTAAATGTATTAAACGAAAAAATACAAATAAAACTTAATAAATTTAAACATAAATTAAAAGAAAAAAGTTATTTGTAAAAAAGCCGCAAAATAACGAAACCCAGAGAAATTTAAAGAAATTCTTAAAAAAGGCTTTAAACGTAACTATAAAAAATATTAACGATTTTATTACTTTAGATATACGAATTGGAACGTATTAATATACCGTATTAATGGATTACGGAATTTTAAACGGAAATTATATTGCACAAAATATAATTAATAAGTTTAAATTGCCATAAAAATATAAATTAAAATTTTATATAACGATAAATACTAAAGGTTAGGAATTCGTTTATAATAACGGGAAAATTATACGCAAAATTAATTATTTCGAGATTTTTATTAAAAGATAATACTAAACGGTTAATTTTAATATTGTTTTATTCGGAAATTACGATATAATTTTAAGATTATTATGAATATATTAATATGGAATTTTGATTAACGGAAAAATTGGGCAAATAAAAATCGTTTTACTTTTTATTAATAAATAAAAAAAATTAAAATCTTAATATTCGATCGATAATAGCGACAAATATAAGCATAAAAATACGACAAATACCTTATTATTTAAAGGAATAAAATACAGAAAAAACGGACATTAAAGATAAATATAACGTATCGTTATTATTATTAAAGCAGAATTAAAATAATTAAATAACGATTTAAAATAATAAAAATAATAACCTAAAAATTTAGAAATTTTAATTAATATATTATTATGATATTACAAATATAAGTAGCTTTTTAAAAAGGAGCTCGATACGAAATTATTAGAACATAACAAATAAGATTATAAAATAATCCTTAAAAAAGGATTTTTAATAAAGTTTTATTTTATTTATAATCTTAGTAGAAACGAATTACGTATTTTTAAAAAATACCTGGAAAATCGGTTATAAAAAAATGGATGCAACCTTTAAAATTACCAGCAAAATACCTAATATTTTTCGTACTTAAACAAAATAAAAAATTATAATTTATAATTAATTATCGATAATTAAACGATATTATTATTAAAAATCAAATATTATTATATTTAATTACGAAAATAAAAAACCGATTTTACGGAGCCAAATAATTTATAATATTGAATTTCAAGAATAAATATAACTTTATTAAAATTAAGAAAAAAATATGAATAAAAAATAGCTTTTAAAACGAAATACGGATTATTTAAGTATTTGGTTACATTAATAAGATTTACGAACGTACCAGTAACCTTTTAGCAAATAATTAATTACGTATTACGAAAACATTTCGATATTTTCGTCGTTTGCTATCTCGACGACATTTTTATTTTCTTAAAAACAGAAAAAATATATGCAAAATACGTTTATAAGGTTTTTTAAATTTTGTAAAACGTAAAATTATTTATTAATATAGAAAAAAATTAATTTTATATATAGGAAATAAAATATTTAAAATATATTATTATCCTAGAATATATCAAAATAAATTTCAAAAAAATCGCTGTAATTATAAAATGGTAAACGTTAATAACGGTTAAAGAAATATAGGTATTCCTTAGATTTATTAATTATTATAGGAAATTTATTCGAAATTTTAGCAGAATAATTATATTTTTAATAAATTTTACAAAAAAAAATTAAACAAATACTAGATACGGAAAAAGTATTTCAAGATATTAAGAATGCGATTATTAACGAATTAATATTAATTATGTATAATTTAAATTACTCCGTTAAATTAAAAACCGATATTTCGGATTACGTATTAAATGTAATAATCGGATAACGAAATAATTAAGACAAATTATACCTTATTATATTCTTTTTGTACAAATTAAAAGGAGCCAAATTTAATTACGGTATTTTAAATAAGGAATTTATAATTATTATTATGGCATTTTGGGAATTCAAATATTTCTTAAAGGGAAATTTATATTAAATCAAAATTTATACGAATTATTAAAATCTTATTCGATTTATTATAATTAAGAAACTTATAAAATAATAATTAAGATATACGAAAAAATTAGCGAATTTCGATTTTGTTATTATTTATAAACAAGGATTAAAAAATAATAAAGTAAATATTTTAAGCAAGTAATTAAATTTCGAAAAAAATTTAATTAAAATTAATTCTATAATTTTCAATATTATTATAAAAAGATATTTACGCTTACGATAAATTGCAATAATCCGGGTAATACTTAATAATATATACCAGAAAATTTAATAACATAACGATAATTTTTTAAAAAATAAAAAATAAATAAAATATAAATTTTAAAAATATATTAGAAAAATTTAATACGAAAAATATATAAATATTAATTATATGGATATCCAGGGATTTATAAATTCTTAAAACGATTTTAACGTATATATTTTGTTTAAAAATAAAATTAATAATATAAAATATTATACAGTAATATAAAATTTACACTAAAACAAATATTTAACGATATAAGCCATACGGAAAATTATAATTATTATTTGTTATAAAATAATTATAATATTTAATTAAATTCGACTTTATTATTAAATTTTTTATATCAAAAAATCCGGTTACGAAAATATATTACGATAACATTTTCGTAATCGTCAACCGATTTACGAAATTTTCCTATTTTTTATTATATTATAAAAGTATAAACGCTATATAATTCGCATACATTTTTTAAACATATTTTTAATATATATAAATTATTAATAAAAATTATTTTAAATAAAAAATAACTTTTGTATTTAAGTTTTAATAAGGCCTTATAATATAAATCGGCCTAAATCATAAATTATTTAATATATTTAAATTATAAACAAATAAATAAATAAAACGAATAAATTAAATTTTAAAACTTTACTTACGATATTATATTAATTATGAACAAAATAATTAGATTAAAAAATTATTAATTACATAATTAACTTATAATATTAACTATTACGAAAATATTAAAATAATATTTGCGAACGTAAATTTTGGTTTTATTTCAGAAATTTATAAAAAAATATACGATAATAATTTAATTAATATCAAAATAATTCTTATATTAAAATAATTATAATAACTACACCAAGAAATAAAAACAGAATTAAAATTCGTACGGAATCAAATCAACAAATATTATAACCAGAAAAAGTTAAAAAAACTAACTTTCGAAAAAAGGGAAATAGTTTTTTTTGTTACTAAAAATATCTAAACAAAACAATTTAGCAAAAAATTCGATTTCAAATATATCGGTCCATATAAAATTGCCAAAAGAATTTCAAAAAATAATTATTAATTAGAATTTTTACCAAAAATTAAATTTTATCCAATTTTTTATATTTTTTTCAAATTAATAACAAATATAATTAAAGTATATATAATATAAAACAATATAAATATAAAGGACGAACAAATATACGAAATGAAAAAAAATTCGATATACGAAAATAAAATAAACTTATTTAATACCTAATTAAATAGAAAAAATACCCGGATTCCGAAAATATCTGGAAATTTATTAAAAACCTTATTAATACTTAACGCTTATTAAAAACTTTTATTAATAATAACGGGCGCGTCCTAATTAAGAGTTAACCAATTAATAACCGGGATATCGGATTAGTTAATTACGGCTTACGTTAATATAATAGCTATAATAGCGGCCTTTAACTGTTCTTATTTTTTTTCGAGGCGTTTAAATTTCTTTATCGTTTCCGTACTTTAAATATTATAACGAAATATTTTAATTCCATAACGGCAAAGTAATTTCCGTTATTTTTACAAACGGTTTAATTTATTTACAGTATTACGCAAGGTCTTACGGGCTTGTTCCTCTTTACGCTCCAAACGGTTTTTCTTATCAAAAAGTTTTTTGTGCTTAAATTCCGAAAAGCTAAATAAATCGCAAAAGTTACCGTATTGCGTATAACGAGCACATTTCCCAGAATTACGATACGTTTTGCAAGGTACGCTAACAGAACGACAATAAGAACAAAAATTTTCTTAAGGCATAATAAAACCTAGTAAAGTAATACGTTTTGCAAAGATAAAAGCGTTAATACGTTTGCGGGAACGGGATTTTTCGACGCGACCCGACATAATAAATATAAAAAAAAAGTTACTTATTAAAGTTAACAAACAAACGGAATAATCTTTAAGAACAAAGATTTTGAAAGGGAAAAAATCATATTATAACCTAACGATTTTGGCTTCCCCAAACGGTCGGAAAGCTTAGGCACCTAAGCCCGATTATGCCAAGAAGATCACGTAATTGGCTTAAGGGGCTGAAAGGTTTGGCACCTTTAAGCCGGTTAAACCAACAAATGGCTTAAGGGGCTTAAGGGGCTTAAGGGGCTTAAGGGCTTAAGCCGATTAAATAATTTAAGCCAGACCAAAGATATATATGTTTATTATTTCAATAATTTAGACAGTTTCAGCTTGCAATATAATATCGTTACTTAAGGCATTTTTGGCATTACGAGACGTAATACGATTACTGTATTTATTACTTAGATTTCCACGATACTTCTGCTAACATAAACCCGTCGACTTAAGGTTTAATAGTTGGTTAAACCCTATAGCTCGTTACATATTTCCCGTATTGCTTAAACGGCATAATAGAAATCCTAAATATTTCGGTATATGCCAGTTTTATTAATTTGCGTTCGGCCTATATTAAGTTTAATTACTTAAAAATAATAATTAAAAATTATTATACCGTTAAATATCTTTAAATCTTAAGGATATTATAAACGTAAGCGCAAACGTACGTATTATATTATTTTAAGTATTATTTCGAAAAAATTAAATATTTTACGTTAACAAAATTTAAAACGGCAATATATTTAATCCGTACCGTATTTACGGTATTTTCGTTTATAAGGGCAATTTTTTCCTTTAATAACCGTACGATCTTTTAAATCGAAAAATTATCGTCTAGGTAAAAAAAAATCCAATTCCCGTAAATACGACGAAAGGAACTCTGCGTCCATTATGGCGTTAATCCAGTTCCAAAACGAAATATAACGAAAAAATAATACGGCTTATTTTTTCGTATTTAATTTTTTTAATTATCTTATTTAATAACGGTTTAAGTAATGGCAGCTATAATAATTACTACTTCCGAAGATTTTACGGGTACGTTTTCCCCAAAATCCTCCGTAAGTACCGTTACCAGCAAATATAATATATCTTAAGTATTAAAATTAACGTATTGTTATATACTGCGGAAACGAACGTAATAACGGAATTAAATAAATTAATCCGGCCAGGTGTTTCGGTTAAAAAGCTTTTTTCCGGTAACGGGGATTACGGCAGTATTAATTAAATTAATCGATATAATAACTTGATTAACGGGATTAATAAGGTAAAAGTCAAATAAAAAGAATTAATCGAAACGGAAAAACGAAAATCGCAAAAAAAACAGACGAATTATGCATTCCTTAGTTAAATAGCTTTAGTTATTTTGGGCAGTAGCGTTACCGGGCTTATAATTGTCATACTTATTAAGGATTAGGTACACAGCTCTTGAGGATATATTGACTTGTCTAAAGCTAGGAAGCGTTGATCCCACTTGTTGTGGGCGATCCACTGATATAGGGCTCCGGAAGGGAATAACAATCACCCGAAGACCCTAGCCAGGGGTGCCCTTTTCTATGACATCAGTGTAATTGGGATCGCTTGCGAGGTAGGCTTTGTTACTTGGGCGAAACAGGATACTAACCTTATTGACACATGGCGTCCCTCGATCATGGGTAGCACAGAAGTCTGGCTTCTACCGCATGGAGATCCCGGCGAGTAGGAGCAGAATCGCAATCTACAAACGCCTGACGCAGCTTGCACAGGCCGCAGTATACACCTATTGTGAGACCGCAGACTTACTATATCGCAGCACGGACAACAAGATATTTGTCCGTCTGTCGACGGCTATAGGTTGTGCTGCCATGATCGATAAGTTGATCATCAATGTCATCAAGCAGTTCAGAAAGGACCTGGCACTGGAGACTACATATATTGGTAGATGTCGACGATGCTGCTGGCGGCGCACTTGCAACTGCTGTTCACTCCGTCGTCTACAACTTGCTCGCTTTTTGGAGTACCCGGGGTATCTCTCCTGAGCAATGGAATTGCCGGGCGGACCGCAATGTGGACGCTCTACGTGAAGGCTGGACGGCAAAGCACAGCGACAACGACATGATCCCGGCAAACATCCTGCAGATAGTAATTGAGGTTCCGGGGATACTGTCGCTGAACAATGGAGGCAGCAGATTGAGTCAATGCCAAAAGTCGGACATCGCACTCCTCGAGGCCATCGCTGAGGGCGAATGGCGACCTCTGACAGAATCGGACGAGATGAACGCTTCGACTCTCTCTCAGCGCAACGCTGCACAGCCGAACGGCGGTACTCGCAGCGCTTATGACCCTAAGGTGACCGTTGAACATCTATATGAAGAAGTCCCGTTCCAGCTCTTGGACATCAACGGGAAGGAAAGGGTCAGACAACTTCTACGCTTCCGACCCAAAAAAAGAAAGTTAAGATGGCAGTCGATGACAGTGGCAGGAGTATCCGCAAATAACCATGCGACGGCCGGCTCTTCAGGCGTCGACGATACCGTGCGCGAGGGCCATGCCGAGGGCGAGAAAGTCCCAGATACTCCAGAAACAGCATGCACTCTTTTTGGAAGGTCCTTTCCATCTGGATATAATATCATCGAGAATGATGGATTTGCCCCCAGATGTGGATTCTTTGCTATCCGCGACAGCATGCGCAACCAGTCCGGAGAAATGGCCGAGATACTAGATAT
The DNA here is from genome assembly GCA_004154925.1 of Monosporascus cannonballus. Taxonomy (NCBI): domain Eukaryota; kingdom Fungi; phylum Ascomycota; class Sordariomycetes; order Xylariales; genus Monosporascus; species Monosporascus cannonballus. The sequence continues at coordinate 19,908 of QJNS01000414.1, forward strand.
CGAAGATCTCCTAACGATTGCCCGAGAAGGAAGGGCGGCGGCCATCCTACGGGAATCGGGCTGGACCGAAAACCTGGAGTCAAACTTCTCTTACGACCATCTCGCAATGATCCTCTGCGAATGGGGTACAGAACGCGGACGTGAAATTCAGCTGGGGTTGTATGTGAGGAATGAGCGTCCCCGGATTTTCAGCACGACAAGCATCTCTGCGGATGTAACCACCATCTGGATCGAACATGACCGTGTGAACCTCTACTCCGGAATGAGAAAAGAAGCGGGTGACTATCCCTCAACGGATGAAGATCCCTCAGCGGATGAAGATAACGCACACAAGGCTGATACCGTCCACAACAATCGTACTGGCATGGCTGGACATAGACACAACTATAGACAGAGTCGTCAAAGGAAGTGGAGGCCTACGCCCCCGGAAAAGAAGCGAACGAAACTAGCAACCTCTCCAAAGAACAGAGACGCCAAGAGAAAAGAGGCACCAGCTAACTGGCCCAAATGCGAGCGCTGCGGAATTCCCTTGCGCGCCCCAACAATTCTCTCTTCATCGACATGGAATGAGGCGCACACAAGATCATGTGTTGGCAAGTGCGATCGCTGTCGAGATTACGGTCTTGCCTGCGGCAGAACAAGGCACAGTAGTCATCGAGGACCGGTGCCACAATTGTACAGACGCAGGGGTGCATTGCGTTGGCGCGTCGCATTGGCATCTTTCTGCGAGACGGACATGCTTCAAATGTGGCCAGTTTTACTCGAATAAAGCAATCTCAAGACACGAAAAGGTATGCGTAGGTCGCTGCGCAAACTGCCAACAAGAGCCTTTGGTTTGCGATGGGAGAAATGAGAGCAAGAAGAAGAGCGGCTGCGAGACCTGTCGCGACAAAAACGTGCCCTGCGATCGCCAGTATCCGAACGCCAAGCCCCCGAAGGCGATCTCCAACTCTTCGCGTCCGAGTTTGATTCAGCAAAGGTGTGAGGGTTGTGGTGTATTATTCCACAGCAGCAACAATCTCGGGAAGCATAAACGCACGGCCTGTCGAGGAAAGTGCACGAGGTGTATAGAGACCGGCCAAGCATGTTGTTCACGTTCTGCGAGTACATGCAAACCCTGTTATGAAGCGAAGCAGCCATGTTCGTTCAATAAGTGTGACTATGAGCCATGAGATAGAATAAAATAGCTTCGGGGCGTTGAAATAGGCAATTGAAAGTACCTATACCTTGTTTAAATAGTAATACGGATGAACAAGAACAGGAAGTTTTGATGCGCCCACAATTCCCTGCTGTTGATCGCAACATGGAAGTTTTGAAATGCGATCTGTGCCCATGTGCCACTTGTCAGTCGACAGAACTGTTGACTGACCAGGTAGAGACCTAAACTTACAGTAACAGAATCCGACGATAAAAAGGAATCAGGGGCACAAAAACATACAACACCAGGGATTCGCTGGTCGTCACCGACCCAACTACTGGCCTGGCCCTACGCGGCTTATCAAGGGGAGAGCGGACGGGATCCCGAGTTTTCCACGTGGTATGGTCGTATGTGGGAGTAATGTTGAGTATTCTGTTTTATATTCCCTGGAAGCCGCTGGATTGCCAGACTTAGCAACCGCACCTTTTTTTCTGTAGCCTGATTAGTCACAGAGTTCTACCTGAACCGTCATCAAGATTACGGTATTGAACGGGGGGGACGCGTGGTGGTATTAAAGCTGGCACAGTCGCTGGGTGGAAATGATGAAAAGGGTCTTCTTTACTTCGTAGCGAGATATAATTGATCTCCAGCCACCTCATAACTCATCTTTCTTCCTCCGAGAACCTCCCACCGCGGCGTTCAGGGCAGCCAGCCGTGAATATTCCGGCCCATCCGCACCTAGCTCCCAAGCGAACACACCGCCAAGCCCCAGCTCTCTGACGAGCCCGAACTTGTCCTCGATGGAGCTGGGCGTCTCGTGCGACCACCAGATGTCCTGATCCGCATCCCAGTAATAGTATCCCCCGCCGATATTGTCGTATTGTCCTTCGCGAAGCGCCTTATAGAACGATGCTTGCATCTCTGCCGGGACATCATCTGCCCACGCAAAGGCGCCCGTATGCTCCATGTCGACGCCGGTCCTGGGGTCTTCCATCAACAAGGTGGAACAGCCGATCGGGCTCTGCACACAAGCGTGGCGTTCAGTCCGGTAGAACTTCGTATAGAATGCGAAACCCAGATTGAGGTCATCTGGCCTGACCCCGTTCTTGATGTAATTATGCAGCGACTCACGTGAACCCACCTTGCCAGCATGGTGTTTAGTTATAGTGTCACGGCGGTTCATCATCTCGTACGTCATGACCTTTAGGAAATCGACTGATTCCATGATAGTGGGCAACGTCTAGGCCGTGAACAGTAGCATGTCCCGAGGAAGGCCGGGCACCGCTACCGATATCAACTTATCGGGCTCGATAGCCGTCCGGACCTCCGCCATAAGGGAGTGGGTACACTCCGGTTTCCCATGGCTTCTGCTCGTGGGGCACCTGCTTGTAGTCTTCGCCATTTCCTCTTTTAATACACTATTAGGCCGATGCACCAGCTTGTTCGGGATAGGCGTGAAGCATGATACTTACCCCTGACACTCCCAGTCAATATCTACCCCTATAGCGATCCAGACACATCAGCAAATTCAACTTTCAAGCACAGGTGAGAATTGAAATGCTGTCGAAGGCTTTGCTCGACCTACCATCAGCTCCCGTGTCTCGCAGCATGGCAGCCACGTTGCGCGCCCACCTCCAGCGACCTTCCTCTGTGACGGCTGCGAGGCTGAAACCGGCAGTATCTCCCCAACAACCGATTGCAACCATGATATTTATGCCCGGGGCCGGCTGCGCTCCTGTTTCATTTACGGTCATGAATAATGGCCAATCAGAACTCGCCTCCTCACGATTGAAAGTGTTTGAGTTCATGAAGGCCATAACGACGTGAGTGATTGTCGAAGTGAGCGAAGAATTTGGGGCTGTCGGGTGTTGGCAGTGATACTTCGTCAATAAATCGGTCACGGATGATTTTCTGAGATGGCATCTTACCCGCAGAAATGCATGATATTGCGCAATTGCGCTGTGGTCGCGGAGCCCAACGACATTGTTAAGATCCAAAACGCCCACGGCATAAGTGCTTGGCGCCCCGGGGTATTCATCGTGGGCAAGAGGGGACAAATGGTTGAATGTTTGGTGATCGTATATAAGTGAAGAAGGGTACTATCTGTTCTGTCGGGGAATCTCGAACCCAATGATGGTTTTGTGGAATCATTATCGGGATGATATTCTCAGACACCATCACAATATTCACCCATCAACTTCACCGAGTTTGGATCCGTGGTGGAAGAAGAGAGCGGGTTATATGCATAGCTTGCAATTGCTCCTTTTCAACGTAATTCCGTCATGTGCGTCGGCGCTAAAATGAGCGCGACGGCAAACTTCACTAACTGCATACGGATCTGGTCTTAGTCCAGGCGTTGCGAGTGTGTCTGAGTTGTCTCGACCGGCAAGCAAACAACTTATTCGTCCATACCTGAGGAGCCCGGCAGAGGCACCATACCTTGGTAGCTGAGTAATTGTCCCTCACCTTGGAACGTTCGCTTCATATCCGATGTAAACCTTAACGTAAAGTGCGGATTCGCTCTCGTAGCCTTCGTGGATGCCGACGTGGTCACGACATCAGTCATATTACTGACCTCTTTGATCCAGGGGCCAGAGTTTGGAGACTTGTTCGAAGATCTTATTAAAATTAACGGCTCATATTACAAATGTCTAGATATTACCACGATACGCACTACCCGTTCTATGACGACGTTTTCATATCCAATACCCTGAAAAGCTCCGCTCTGATCGGGTACTATCCGCCGCTCAAGAGATGCCGAAGCAGTTGGCGTAATAAGTAACAGTAGCCGACCAGTCGGAGAAAACCCCCAGGACGCCGATTTCCCTGCCGAGTACGTCCACCAGCTCGTAGAGGTCGCCGTCGTGCTTTGTGCCGTTGAGCATGTACATGTAGTAGTAGTCCCCCTCCTCGGCGACGCGCTTCAGCGGGGGCGAGCGCTCGAGGGACCAGGTGATGATCTTGAAGCCGAGCTCCTTGGCGGTGACGGCGTACTCGGAGGGGATGTAATTGTCATTCTCGTCGGTGGTGAGGAGGTACGGAAGCGGCGGCGCGATGACCTGCACGCCTGACTCCTTGTAGAAGCTGAGGTTGGCGATGGCGCCGGGGAATGTCTCGGGCGTGTCGCCCTTGTCGTCGAGAAGCACGGCCTGCCGGCCGAACTCGGGCTCGTGCTCAAGCCAGTATGCGACATCGGAGAAGACGAAGCTCTGCGGCCAGACGCGGGCCGGGTCGATGCCGGCCTCCTTGTACTCGTCGATCATCTGCTGCGCGTACATCTCCTGCGTGTAGTCACCGTCATACGGCATCTCGACCTCGGGCACCTTCAGCTCGGGCGTGAATTCCAGACCCATGCCGTCGACAAGCTCGATGAACTCCTTGTGTGAGAGGACGGTGCCGCACTCTGCGCTGTACAGGTTAGTACGCCAGTCGGGGGTGCCATCCAGGTAGTCCTCTGGCGTCGCGGCGGAGGCGTTGTACCCGTCCATCTTGCCGCACAGCGTCTTGTACTCGACGAGAGTGATGTCGCTCGTGCAGCACTTGGCAGTCGCGGGCTTGCCTTCGGCGGCCGGGGTGAACGGTGCCGTGCACTTGGCAGCCAGGGGCATGACCAGGATATTGGTCGTCGTGTGCAGGTCGCACTGCGCATGGCGGCACACGAGCTCGCGGTCGGCCGTGAAAGCGACGTCGCACTCCTGAATACCGACGCCCATCCTTGTCCCGGCTATGAAGGACTCGACCGTCTCTTCGGGGAACTGGAGCACGGCACCGCCGCGGTGCCCGATGCTGAACTTGCTAGTCTTTGCCTCCTGGTCGAGGCACGACGAAAGCTTATCTTTGAGCGGGCCCTCGTCCATGTCTCTGATCAGGTACTCGGGCCGGGGACCGAGCTCCACGTTCCGCATGGGCTTGCATTTCGCGGCGGGCGCGGCGCTTACAGCCTGGGCGACGGCGATGAGGCCGGTGGCCAAAGAGACGGCTTGGATGTGCATGGTGACCTGATTAAGTCCGGGTATCGTGCTGGCTGGAGAATGGGATCTGGATCGGATAAGAGCACCGGAGTCAAGAGCAGACGGATCCCGAATTCCGAGCTCTCTGCTTGAGCGACTTGAGCTGTCTAGAGCTTCGGGGGGAACCCGGGTTTAGGACCGCAGACGAGTGCGGGAGCCGGAGCTTTTATGAGTTGCAGCACGCTCTGTAACGAGCCGGCTGGATTCGAAAGGACGATCACCATGCCCAGAGATGCAAAACCGGGTCCATATCGGCCTTCCCCTGTCTTGGTCGTCAGGGGGCAGCGACGTTATCATACGGCTCCTGTGGGGTTTGGCTTGTAGAGTCAAATGTCCAATAACAGTCTCCTGCGTCGACGCATGGCATACATACGCCCCGGCGACTCGCCGATAGGGTTTCTCTGACTGCCCATCGAGCTGCACGCATCTTGAGAACTGCCACCCCACAATCTGGTAGGCAATGTGGATTACAGACAAAAGGTGTTGCTAGACGCGACATCATTTTTAGTTTGTAGCCAGGGATATCACGTCGTATTAGGCTGAGGGCTCAGCTGGACGCTCTGACCTTCTTATTGATGCGTTCTCGACTTCTTCATACGCAGAATTGCTGTGCGGTCGGGGGAGTAGAGGTGGTGAAATATATCCCCGCTCGTGCTTATATCGGCATCCGGGTAGTGCCCTGTACAGTCATGTTTGAGCAGCTGGCTTTTCCGGGATGAGAACCTTATGACTAAAGCTCCGCAATAGGCACTGGACAGCCAAAGATTCTCTTGGCCGCGTCGAGCGAAATGATGCATGTTATCAACCCCATCGAAGGGCTAGGAAGCTTCCCAGGGTCCAAGAGTATGGACAATGTCCCATAGGCATCAACACGCATCCGCTCATAGAACAAATAAGACGGCGGCGTGGGTTTCTTATAACTACTACGTCGTAGGGGCAAGTTTGACATCCTAGTCAGGTTATTGTATCACTAACATTTTGGCGCTTTATATACTGTAAATCAAAACTTCGATAAACCAATAGCGCTAAAACATGCGCTAGAGGGTACCTGACAGGATTTTAATTATTCGGCCAGATATTCCGTAGGCACCTCCAAGGTGGCTGACCAAAACAATGATAGTGCCCAGAGCCACAACACACCCATTGACGCTATCAATTATTTTGTCCACCACCTTGCTTTTGCCCCAGCAGTGGTGAGTGTGCTTCTCAGTCCTCACTAACATATTAGCGCCAACCGGTAGCCGACCATTTAACCGTTTTAAACGTACAATGCAATAGGTAATGGCAATACGAAGTGCAGCAAGTTTCCAAAACATCCCTTCCGTCTCAGCCTCGTCCCAATTTTCCCTCTCATCTCTACTCTGCCGCATTTCATCGTGATCGTACTCGCAAGGCTGCGGACGACAAAATCTCGTCAATAAAGAACCAATTATGGCGTAAGAGTCAGTATTGACTTCCTGATATCCACATTTAATTACTATTCCAACTTCAGCACCCAATTGGCCTACTGCCCCCGCTCCGCAAGCCGACACGCGCCATGTTTGAGAACCTCTGCACTCTGCCCCTCAAGGCCGAGTTATTCACCCAGGCATTGCATCCCACGGAACCGCTCTTAGCCGTCGGTCTCTCCTCGGGCCACGTCGAATGTTTCCGCCTGCCCACCTCCGAGAGGTCGACCGAGGATGACGCCGACGTGAGTGTGCTGTCAGACGGTAAAGGAACCATCGACACCGTCTGGCGGACGAGAAGACACAAGGGCAGCTGTCGAAGTCTGGCCTTCAGCAACGATGGGTCCTGTAAGTCATGCTAAGTCACATATGCCTATAGGATACGTGCCGCGATATAGCTGGGATGGCTGGCTCTTTGATTGACCCGCTCTCCTCTGGACAGATCTCTATTCGGCCGGCACCGACTCCCTCCTCAAGCACTTCTCCTCCGCTACGGGCCAGGTCGCATCCAAGATTGCGATCCCCTCGACCAAGGCTGCTCCGGACTCGCCGACCCTGTTGCACGTGTTGTCGCCCCAGACCCTTCTTCTCGCCTGCGACTCGGGCGTCTTGCACTTGCTAGACCTGCGCGACGGCGCCCTGGCCGCCTCGAAACCCCAGCAGACCCATTTCCCACACGACGACTTCGTGTCCAGCATCACGCCCCTGCCGCCTTCGGCCGAGAGCACGAGCGGCTACAGCAAGCAGTGGATATCTACGGGCGGCACCACCCTCGCCGTCACAGACTTGAGGCGGGGCGTGCTGGTGCGCAGCGACGACCAGGAGGACGAGCTCTTGTGTACGGCCTTCATCCCCGGCATGGGTCCCAAAAAGAATAGGGACAACGGCGTGGTGGCAGTGGGAACAGGCAGCGGGGTCCTCACGCTGTGGGACAAAGGCGCTTGGGATGATCAACAAGACCGCATTAAAGTAGACACGGGAAAAGGGGGTGGCGAAAGTCTCGACTACATCGTGAAGATACCCGACGAGGTGACCCGGAACAAGAAGGTGGTGGTCGGCGTCGGCGACGGCAGCTTGCGGGTCGTCGACCTGATGAGGAGAGAGGTGGAGGATGTGTTACGGCACGACGACGTCGAGGCGGTAGTCGCGCTAGGCTTCGACAGCCAAGGCCGGATGATTAGCGGAGGCGGACAGACGATCAAGGTGTGGCAAGAGACGGCTAATCTCGGCGACGGCAGCTTGGACGACTCGGACGAAGATAACAGCGATGCGGACGACTCGGACTCCTTGGACGATGACGATGCGGTGCTGCCGATAAGCACGAGAAAGCGACAGACAGGCAAGGATAAGGACTCGGATGACTCAGACAGCGACGAGGGACGCAAGCGGGGCATGAAGAGGAAGAAGGGCAAAGTCGATCTCGGCCCCGGTGGGGCGCACGGTATTCTGAAGTTCAAGGGATTGGACTAAGTAATGCAGGATTCGGAGGGAAGATGACCGTCCCCCATCCTCATGTTTTCAAAATACGAGATACCCCTATTACGGCTGCCACCCCTCAGTTTCAGCTGCCCGGTCATATGGCAACCAGTAGGAGATCCAGTCCGTCTTGAATGTGTGATGCGTATTCCTCGGGTAAAGCATCAAGCATCCAGCGAAATCAGAGCGTGTTTGTAGGACCCTCCAGGAAGATACAAACAGTTCTGAACTCGGCGGAGGACGCTGAAAAGATGTTGGTGTGGAGAAACAGCTCCATTAATGCGGGGTAAGCCCCTCTGCCCGCTTATGAACAAAAGTACCATCACCGCTGCATGAAGGGGGCGAATATCCCCGAATATTAAATCTGCTGTCCGAAGTATGTAGATTTGAAGAGAGACGAACTGAAAATACAGCCTACCCGGGTGACAAAAGCCATATGATACCCCCCAATTCACGATTAAGGCTGGGCTCAGATATCTTTTTGTGTTCAAAATGAGGAGCCGCTGACGTACCCTCAACTGTGCTCGCCCATGACCGCAAACCCCATATGAAGGCACTTACGCGTCTTATTCCACGATTAGGGGGTGAGACGCTGGAACCCGATTACGGCAGAGAGCTCATAAAATTGATAGACCGTCGTCATGCGTCGGAACAAGTTCGCGTTGTATCAATCTATATCAAATCGACAGAAATGTACTTATGCAATGGCTGGCTCTCATCTCCAAGTAAGCTCCTCCAGAGCAATACCCCGACATATTCCAAATGCCGTGGCTGGCGTTGCCCTATATTAAATTCGTTCCCTAGACAGTAGCACTTGCTTGAGGAGGGAATTAATATCTCCATACGTGCCGCTGTGCTACGGGACCTTCTCCCTTCTTTTCCCACGCGCGCGATGCTACAGTGACGCAGGGATCCGCGTCGAGGCCTCCGCGTCAATTCTTAAGCCCACGGCTCTAACAAGCTTTCCCCAAGCAATCGCACCACGGTGGGCGAGTTCCCTTGGCACACTCTTATCCTCGTCTGACATCCGCTCGTTGAATAGTTCCATGCTCACCCAGCCCTCGAAACCTAGCCCCTGGAAGATTGCTTGCGAGATCTGAAGTATTGGCAGGTAGGCCCCGCGTTCCCGTTCTCCGTAGAACAGCCGACAATTTCGGGACCAGCTCATGCGGGGCGGCTGATCCGCGTCGTAGAGTTCGTTCCCTTCAACCAGAGGCTCGGCGAGACGTCCCGCATCAACGACTTGCACATAAAAGACTTTCCCCACGTCGACCGTCGAAACGAGGCGCTCGATGGACTCCTCGACTGCCCTATCGCAGTCCGCCGTGCGACCCGTGGGCGAAGTCGGGTCGGCATAAATACGCCCGGCGATGTTGAAAGTGTCGAGACAGAGTCCGAAGTTCGGGCGATTGACAGCCTGAACCGTCTCCCAGCTTTCCTCCCAGGTATCGCAACGGGTTCCCCAGCACAAGGCCTCGTATACAAACCGGATAGGCGGTTGCTCACGAAGACCCATATCTGCGGCTGCTTGTAGGTCGGCGACGGCGAGAGCCCTATCTTCCGACAGGCTGGGAGCCGGGAGAAAGTTACTTGGGATTAGCACGGTGTCGGTACCCAGGGCTTTCGCTAACCGAAACCAGAACGATAACTGTCCCAGACGCACGGCATGTCGTTGGCGGTCGAGCAGTCCTTCGTAGTTCCAGAAGGGCTGTAGACATAGTATGGCGAGTGTCCTTTCTCTGCACAGGCTACAAATTATATGTGCCGCCTGAAGCTCGTTCTGTTCTGTGGGACCTCCGGGTAGTTGTTCTGCGATATGGACGATTTCCTCATGGAAAAGCTCGATGCCCTCATAGCCATGGGCTCGAGCCATGTCAAGTCTATGCTGTAAAGAGTGCCCTGCAAAGCAGCGGCCGAGAGACACCGACGTTATTGCTAATCTACAGGGCATTTCGAGCGTCTATTCGAACCTGGACATGTCCCGTAATGGTTCCGGGACGGAAAAGGGTGGGCGGTTTGGCTCGTAGTTAATCGAAGCAAGGGCGATATGAAATATTTATAGTCGACGTGTAAGCGTCTGGGCATCGTAAACCCCCATCGCGGTGTATGTGTAAGTATGGGCGCCACCTACGTTCTTCTGCAATGCAGCAAGGCCGAAGCAGCAATATGGCATGCTGCATTTTAACAAACCGAGCTAAAGCGAAAGTCGCCATGCTCAGCCGCCGCTCCCTCCAATTAAGATATCTCTTTCTCGACACGATCGAATGGCAAACCCTTCATCGTTCGTTATTCTGGAAACTTAACGTCATGGCCCAGGGCACCAAGGTTCTTAAAACCGCACCCGTGCTCTACATATAATCTCGCAGAGGCTACTAAACCGGGCGGTGTGAGACCGATCACAATACGGATGGTTGATGGCACTCCCCTACAATAATTCGTTGATATAGGTTACACGGCATCGGGGGAAGTAACAGACGCAATACCTATGACGGGTAAGCATACAGCCGCCGCATCATCCTGGAGTAGTCGCGATGAGAGGCTCGGGACGCATCCAATCGTGCTGCTGAGCAGCGCTCTGGTGTCGGCTCTTTTCCTATTCCATGTCCTGAGGCGTGCTCTCCTCAGGATCTGAGGACGCCGCCACAATAAGAATTGACAGCGTCTACGTGTAATGAAGGTCCATACGTCAGCCGTATGTGGGAATGTCATTTGATGTGTTGCATCTTACCTATATAGAGCACAAAGGACGGAGTCCTCCATCCTCGTTTTTCCAAATTGTCCAGTCGCGATTGTAGGTTGTGTGCTTCTGCTCAGGGGAAAACCTACTAAGCTCACTTGGCGAGGCACCCGACATCGGGTCTCCAATGAATACTTAAGTAGGTGATATTTCCAAATCCATGCCCAAACAGGGGACACAGGTTGCTACCTAACGGAAATGTGGTTGGCGTACTTGCGTATTCTGGCCATATCATATCAAAACTGCCCTGAGACATTAGCCAGGCTGCCCTGACAAACCCCAATATTCCACGAGGATTATGATTGAGACGTGATGGATTTTTGTATACAACCGCATACGGATAGCAGAAACCTCAAAAAATCCCCGTGTCACGTTAGTAGTAGAAGAGATTTCTATCATTACACTTGGTCACGGGCTTAGCTACGAACCGCGGCCCTTCCCCCGTCCGGTGCAGTGTAGGAACGAGCTGTTCCCGCTTCCGCTTTTGCCGGGATCCGGCTGGGAACGGTAGCGTTCTCGATACTAAGTCGCGGCATGCCTTATCTACACCGCCTTCCAAGCCGTTCGACATGGTCCTACAGCCCGGATACATGCCCTGGGCCACACTGCATTAGCTAGGGAAATGGTCTGCGTAAAGGATGTGAGGGCCCTCGTCCCCACCCCAGCACACGCAGCTACCGTTCCAGCAGTTCGTCAGATGTACTTGATTATGCATTTTGTCAGGTATTTGTAGCGCAAGCCACTCTTTATAGCGGAGGACGACCTATAATGCTGTCACAAGGGTGTCCGACTCGGGGACTTCATATTGGAATATCCGCAAGCCTAGACATTCGCTCCTTGAGAACATCGACAGAGGTCAGATATAAGGTGTCGTTCACATGAGGAACTCTCGAAAATAGGTCTTTCCTACGCCTTATAAGGTTTAAAAAGGAGACTAGACTGAAGCCGCCGAGCACGTACTGGGCTGGACATGCACGTAAAAATTCATCTGGACCCAGGAAACGACTATATCTTTTAGACAAACAAGAACAAACATCTGCTTTGGGATGAGACACGGTTTCACGTTATAGACACTCAAAATTCGATTAACTCCGTCCGGTAGTCCAATTGTTAATTACCCGGCACCATACAAAGTCGAGACCCCGAGTGCTTCGTCAACTACCTGCCATATAATCACTTGTTCTTGGGGACCTGGGACAGGCACTTATAATCATCATTATTTCGAAGAGCGGCACGAATACATGTTTCGAGGGACAATAGACCTCGGAGGGCGGTGTAGCATTGCCATTGTCGTTACCCACGGATATTTCCCTCAGGCTCCTGACAGACCTTGAATTTAACAATGCCTAAAATAAGGAGTAATACAACCGGCCATGCTTGGGTTCACCAGGCGTCCTCGATAAATAATATGGCCTTCATCCCGAGTGTACCGGCTTGATAACATAGAACGGACACCATCTTCTACTGCTATGGTGAAAATGAAGCGATCTTGTTTAGGCATATCCTTTACGGATCATATAGATCTTTAAAATGCCAATGATGTATAGATCCGCATTGATCAATCGCCATTCAGCATTAGCGAAATCCTTGCTCGCCTACAACTTCTGGCGCTAGTTCACAAGTTCTTTACCTCTTTACCACCGGGAAGCCAGGCCGGAAAATCTCCAAGTAGGCTAACAATAATTCTCCAGCCTCACACGCCTATCTCGCACCCACTACCTTTAAGATAGCCTCTTTCTTTAATACCTTATATCTCTTATCTCACTTTAGCTTATATCTACGGTCTAGATTAGTAACGAAGTGGGCTCCACTTAAGGAAGCTAACGAAGCAGGCTCTAGACAATATAGCTAGGACACCTACCACCCACACTTCTACACCCCGTATTAACAACCATATTTACTTGTACGTAATTTAACCTAGAAAAATCGCAGGTATATTCCGAAGCATCTGCCGTGATGTTTAGCTTCTCCTTTTTATAATAATACTAGGAACGACATTATCTTTAATAAATGGTTGATTTATTAACAAGTTCAACAACAAGGTTATTTTGGGGAATGTGCGATTTAGTAGGCGATGCGGGGGTGCCCCAGCTATCTGTCCACAGCCTGCCAAGCAGACGAACCTGCTGAATCGGCAGTTTTACGGTAAAACTAACAAGCAACCCTACACTAAGCCATGCACATAGGAACTTCCGATATAAAAGCCCACAATCCGCACTTTTCAACAACAATCTGACTTCGTGCAGAGTAGTGGATATCCGAATTGGTGTAGTGGCTAACATTATCCGCTCTCATCTTCTCTAGAATTGTAGAGGTGCGAACCGGGTAGCCCGGGGTTCGATTCCCCGATTCGGAGCACGACATCGATTTTTGCTGGGAGTTTTCACTTTTTACCACTGCCCACGGGCTCCGTTATTTCTCTTCCCTTCTTTGGGCACATTTTATCATTGTTCGGATGACGGCACTCCCAGTGGTGAGATGCACCACTGGTGCCAGGTGGGGCGAAAGTAGTTGCGTCTCATTTTCAATCTCCGTATGGCTGCTCTGTGCCTACTCGTACGGTCAGGCTTAGTAAGGTGATTAAGTGATTAGAATACCTCATCATCCATCGCGAATACACCCATTCACTCCTGGACACCCCTTTATCGTCAATCAGGCTGAGATGGCGCTATCCCCTTACTTGATGCTGAAACCCAGTGGTTAGCTGGTTGTGTTGGGGCGGCTGACTTGGATTACTCGAAGCAGCGGGGATTGGCCTTGTATAACTTGTACTGGAGGGTTGCCTCAAACTATCTTGAGATTTAGCTGAAAGAGTTTCCAAAGGAGTTTCTGATCGCACGTGAGCACCCTGTTAAGAGAGGACGTTGACATGTTACTATATTCATCCACCCGTTTCAGGGACATGTTGGGCAACTCCGAAGAAAGCCCATATATATCTTCTGAATATGGATGGCCGGGAAAGGAACCGATGCCTATTGAGGCCTAAGATGACCCCCCCATCCGCGCTCCACCCCCCAACGCGCCGCCATTTCCCTGTTATGACCTAGCGGTCTTGGCTCTTTACGGACGGTCGGGGCCCCAGAAGAAACAAGCCCCGACCCATGCCAAGAAATCACGTGATTGGCTCAATGAGCTCAAACGTTACCATTGGTTCAGAAACGTTAAGCCAGTTGAACCACGAAAGGCTTAAGAGGTCTCAAAGGGACTTAATTTACAAAATATCTTTAAGATAGTTGAAAATACCTTAAGCCAGAATAAGAATATATATATATATTATTTTTATAACTTAAATAACTTTAATTTATAATAATAACTTATTATTTAAAACATTTTTATTATTACGAGATATAATACGTTACTGTATTTATTATTTAGTTTTTTACAATGTTTCTATTAATATAAACCCGTATAACTAAGGTTTAATAATTAATTAAACCCTTTAAGCGTTATACGTTATAAGCTTTTATTTAATAAAACTATCGGACTTTGAGCAATATCGCTAACGTTATATTTATTAGTAAACAGCTCGAATAGCCCATTTACTAGGTCCCTAATAACTCGGATATTAGAATAAAATCCGAAAAAGAACGGCCTTGTTTTTTTCGCGAAAAATTTTTCTAACGCCTAGATACTATAAATAAGCGTATCCTTTAGCTTAAAAAAGATAATAATAATCTTATAACGTTTTTTTAAACTGCCTATAAAAAGCTTAAGAAAAAAAAGAAGATTATCGAAATTAAGAAGCCTGTAACGGCTTAGGGTTTAACTAACTATTAAACCTTAGTCGTACGAATTTATGATAACAGAAGTATTATAGGACTTTATAATAATAAAATAACTTAATTATATTTTTTAATATTGAGATATAAAAGTTATATTGCAAACGATTAATATTAATAAATATTATAAATTAAAGTTATATAAATTATAAAATAATAAACATATATATCTTAATTTTTTTATTATTATTTATCTTTATTTAACAAAGCCTTATTAAACGGTTATTTAGCGTTACTTAATTGTACTTAGTCGTGCTCAGTTGAAATCCGCTAAATATTAACTACGTAACTTTAAATTAACGTAATTTCGTAGTCTTGGTTGGACCGTTTTTGCAGGCCTAGCTGTCTTAGGTCGTAATACAATCTCCTTTTTCCCTAAATCTTGTTCTTAAGATTTTTCTTTTCTTTTGGTAAGCCCTTTTCCCTTAAGATGTTAACCCGTATTACTAAAAATCGTCGTTAGGTTCTTTCGTCTATTACGCGATATCAAAATTTGCTTTTTATTTTTGACGATTTTAATTTTAAAGTGATACTGTATTTTTTATGCGTTTTTAAAGCCTGAAAATGCGAAATAATAAAAAACGTTTCTAAATACAAAGCGTACGTTAAATATGGTTATCTTTGTAATAATAATGGTGTTTTTTTATGTTTTTTAAAAAATGTTCGTATCGAAAATTAATGTTTAAAACGCGAAAAAATACTTACGAAAAAACGTTTCCTGGAATTGAAAAAATGTTATTAACAAGAAATAAACGAAATTATTACGCGGTTAATTCGTTTTCGAAAATAAAAAACGTTTTTTCGTTCGAAAAGAGTTAAAATAATATAACAAGAATTACAGTCGCTAAAAGAGCTAAAAAAGTAAAAACGCTAGGAATAGGCCAACGCCGAAGCTTTTTTAGCCGTTTTAGCTTTTTTTCTTAAGCTGCTTAATATTATCTGGCCATTGGAAAACGTCGATTGGGACATAATTATCTCCGGTAGTTCTGTTATTATTGGTAAAAGTTCTTTAATAAATGCTGGGCGCTAATAAGATTTTTGGCAGGTTCCCAGATATTTTCGAAATCCGAGTACTTTTTTTACTTAATTAGGTACCGGATAAATCCGTTTTGTTTCCGTATGTCGAGGATTTTCTTTATTTCGTATGCCTATTTAATTTTTACTTTTATATTATTTTATGCCGTATATACCTTAATTATATCCGTTATTAATTGGAATAAAACAACGTAAAAAATTAGATAGAATTTAATTTTTAATGGAAGTTTTAATTAGTAATTATTTTCTGAGATTTTCTTAATAATTTTATATGGACCGATATATTTGAAATTGAGTTTTTTGTTTGGCTATTTTATTTAAATGTTTTTTGTAACGAAAAAAACTATTTTTTCTTTTTCGAAAAATAATATTTTTAATTTTTTTAAGTTATAATATTTATTTATTTAATTTCGTACGAATTTTAGTTCTGTTTTTATTTTTTGTTGTAATTATCGTAATTATTTTGATATAAGGACGGCCTTATATTAGTTGAATTATTATTGCGTATGTTTTTATATACCTTTGAAATAAAATCAAAATTTACCTTTATAAGTATTATTTTAAAATATTTATAATAATTAATATTGTAAGTTAATTAAATAATAAGTAATTTTTTAATTTAATTATTTCATTCGTAATTAATATAATATCGTAAATAAGCTTTTAAAGTTTGGTTCGTTTGTTTTATTTATTTATTTATTTATTTAAATTTTAAATATATTAAAAAATTTGTGATTTAACCCGATTTGTATTATTAGGCTTTGCCAAAATTTAAATGCAAACATTAATCTTTTGTTTAAAATAATTTTTATAAATAATCCGTATATATTAAAAATTTATTTAAAAAAATATATATTATTTATTTGGCGTTTTTATTTTTGTAATATAATAACGAATAGAAAAGTTTCGTAAATCTGTTAACGATTACGAAAATGTTATCTTAATATATTTTTATAATTGGATTTTTTAATACAAGAAATTTAATAATAAAATCGAACGTAATTAAATATTATAGTTATTTTACGATTGGTAATAATTGTAATTTTTCGTATGGTTTATATGGTTAAATCTTTATTTTAACGCAAATATTATATTACTGTATAATTTTTATATTATTATTTTTATGTTAAAAAAAGAGTTTATGTGTTAAAGCCGTTTTAGGATTTTATAAATCCTTGAATATCCGTATAATTAATATTTGTGTATTTTTCGTATTAAATATTTTTAATATTTTTCTAGAATTTATATTTTGTTCGTTTTTTAAGTTTTTTAAAAATTATTATTATATTATTAAATTTTCTGGTATATATCGAAAGATATTACCCGAATTGTCGTAATTTGTCGTAAGTATAAATATCCTTTTATAATAATATCAAAAATTATATTGCTAATTTTAATTAATTTGTTCTTAAAATTTAATTATTTGCTTACAGCGTTTACTTTATTATTTTTAAGCCTTTTTTAAAAATAATAACGAAATCAAAATTCGTTAATTATTTTACGTATTTTAATTATTATTTTACAAGTTTTCTGGTTGTAATAAATCGAGTAAAATTTTGATAATCCGTATAAACCTTAATATGGTACAAATTTCTTTTTAAGAAATGCCTGAATTTTTTAAATATTATAATAATAGCCATAAATCTTTTATTTGGAATATCGTAATTAAATTTGATTCTGTTTAATTTATACAAAAAGAATATAATAAAATATAATTTGCCGTAATTATTTCGTTATTTAATTATTATGTTTAATACGTAATCCGAAATATCGGTTTTTAATTTAATAAAACGGTTTAAATTGTATATAATTAATATAAATTCGTTAATAATCGTATTTTTAATATTTCGAAATATTTTTTCTCTATTTGGCGTCCATTTATATTTTTTTGTAAAGTTTATTAGGGATATAATTATTTTATTAAAATTTCGAATAAATTTCCTATAGTAATTAGCGAATTCAAAAAATATTTGTACTTTTTTAATTATTGTTAATATTTATTATTTTATAATTGCAGCTATTTTTTGGAGTTTATTTTAATATGTTTTGGGGTAATAATATGTTCCACATATTTCACTTTTTATTTATGGAATTAACTTTTTTTACGTTAACAAATAGCTTTACGTTTTATAAAATTTAAAGAATTTTATAAATGTACTTTACATATTTTTTTGTTTTCGATAAAATAAAAATGTCGTCGAAATAGTAAACGGCAAAAATATGGAGATATTTTCGTAATATATAGTTTATTATTTGTTAAAAAATTGTTAGTACGTTCATAAGTTCTATTAATGTAATAAAATACTTAAATAATCCGTATTTCGTCTTAAAAGCTATTTTTTATTTATGTTTTTTTTTATTTTAATAAAATTATATTTATTTTTAAGGTCGAATATTATAAACTATTTTGTTCCGTAAAATCGACTATTTATCTCCATAATTAAAGGTAATAATATTCGCTTTTTAATAGTAACATTATTTAATTATTAATAATTACTTATAAATCGTATTTTATCGTTTTTTTCGCATAAAAAATATAAGATATTTTGCTAATAACTTTAAAAATCAAATTTATTCTTTTATAGCCGATTTTCCAGGTATTTTTTAAAAGTACGTAACTTATTTCCGTTAAAGTTATAAATAAAGTAAAACTTCGTCGAAGATTATTCCTTAAAAATTATTTTATAATTTTATTCGCTCTATTCTAATAATTTTGTATTAAGCTTCTTTTTGAAAAACTGCTTATATTTTTAATATTTTAATAATATATAAATTAAATTCTTTAACTTTTTAAGTTGTTATTTCTATTATTTTAAATCGTTATTTAATTATTTTAATTTTGCTTTAATAATATTAACGATATATTGTATTTTTTTTAATGCCTATTATTTTTGTGTTTTATTTTTTTAGGTAATAAGATTTTTATTATATCCTTATATTTATATTTATCGTTATTGTTAATCGAATATTAAGATCTTAATTCTTTTTATCTGTTAATAAGGTATAAGGCAAATCTTATTTAATTAATCCTATTATTAATTAAAATTCCGTATTAACGTATTTATAATAATCCTAAGATTATATCATAATTGCTGAATAATACGATATCGAAATTAATTATTTAATATTATCTTTAAATAAAAATCTTAAAATAATTAATTTCGTATGTGATTTTTCCGTTATCGTAAGCCAATTTCTAACTTTCGGCATTTATTATTATATAAGGTTTTAACTTATATCTTTATGATAATTTGAACTTATTAACTTTCTTTAACATAATATAGTTTCCGCCCAAAATTCCGCAATTTATTATTACGGTATACCAGTACGTTTTTATTCGTATATCCAAAATAATAAAATTATTAACGTTTTTTATCGTTACGTTTAAAACCTTTTTTATTTTTTTTAAAAATGTTTCTGGGTTCGTTATTTTGCAGCTTTTTTATAAGTAACTTTTTTCTTTTAATTTTTATTCGAATTTATCGAACTTTATTTATATTTTTTCGTTTAACGCATTAAATTATTATATTTGTCGTTATTACTGACGTATTATGTTTTCAAGTTTTATTAATTATTTTTAATTTTATTATAAATTTTCTTCTTATTAAATAAAGTATTTTTTATGTTTACGATTATATCTTATTATGTATTATTTTAACTATCGTTTCAGAAATTTCTAAAAATTAACGTATTTTTTTTAAATAACCGTTTTTTCAAAAGAATTCATAATAAATATTAATTAAAAATGGAAATCTGTAATAACTTTTTAATAATCTTTTTTTACCGTATACTGGATTAATTACTTTTCCGTTTAGTAGTTATATTATTTATAGTGACAAAAGGGTTTCTTTATAGACATTATTCTTCTTCGGGCTAGCTTTCTATTTCGGCCAGCTGTTAAATATTTCCTGGGGCTATGCATCCAAGTTATCGATATTATTATTTATCGTTCTTGTTATTTCCGGTACGGTTTGGAAAGTCGAATCCCTTATAGTATATACGGGTAATTCGTTCGTAGATATGCTGTTTTTATTTTTCGTAATTAGGATATTTTCGTCGTCGACAGTGTATGGCGTGCATTCTGCCGTGTCGATCAGGGATTCCGGCGCAGACCTCTTCTGTCCAACCCTGGTGCTTGCGTAGCTATCCTTGTAATGTTTCTTGTTATGCTCGCGATGTTTGTTGAGCCAGCTTTCTAGCTTCTTGCATTCCTTGTTGGACTTCTCGCCATCGGGGACCTGGTATGTATTTAGGCTGAATCATGTTGATAGATTTGCCTCCGTCTTTTTGGTTCTCCCTGGATTGTCCCTCAGGTACTGGTTTCCAGTTGTCTTGACGGGGCTTCTTAGGTGCTTTACACCACGATGCCTTGTGTCCCATCTTGCCACAATTGAAGCACTTGATCTGGCTCCAGTCTTGTCTGTGGGTAACGCCGAATTCCATAGGTCCTGACGCTATTCCATAAGAAGTAAGGGGCGCATCTCGTTTTTTCCCTTAGTTGGGCTTGTTATATCCCGATCGTAAGGCATATTATCCTTTCTTTTTTTGTCGTTTTTCAAATTGTCGATTATCAATCTTAATTACCTTTATAATATACCGGTCCAGGGCAATTAATCGTTTAATCCGAATAGTCTTATTTTTTATATTATCTTTTAACTTTTTCTAAAATATATCGATAAAAATATCGGCCTTATTATTTTCCCATCCAGCATTAACTATAAGACTTTTAAAAATTACGGCGTATTTAAACGTAAGTCCTTTTTATCGGAGTTATAAAAGTTATTAAGCCGCAAACCGTTTTTTATCCGGATTGCCGAAATTATCGCGCATTTTATTTTCGAAATTGGTATAAAATGAAAAAATCTTATTAATAAAATCCTTTTTATTTAATTTTTTTATTTCCAGGAAATTTCTCATAATAAGTTTAAACTCATTAACCGCATTTCCCGTTAAATATGCTTTTATTATTAAAACCTTATCTGCCGAATCGCTAAAATCTAGAAAGCGAAAGTAAATTCGTACCTAAGTTAAAAAGGTTTGCAAATTGCTCTTCTTATCGTAAGACTTTGGCTTCCTTAATTTTATACGGGCAAAAAGGCTTAGGCAGGTGGCGTAACCCTAATTTATCGGATCTTTTTTTCTAATTCCGGAATTCGAACTTAAAATTGCTAAGTAAGGGTTTTTTAAACGCTAGTTAACATTTTAACAATATTAAATATTGTTCAGAATTTAACGATATTATTAAATAAAAGCTTATAACATATAACGGCTTAAGGTTTAACCAACTATTAAACCTTAATTATACGGGTTTATATTAATAGAAATATCGTAAGATTTTATAATAATAAATTAATTTAATTATATTTTTTAATATTAAGATATACAAGTTATATTATAAAGAATTAATATTACTAAATATTACATATTAAAGTTATCTAAATTATAAAATAATAAGTATATATATTTTAATTTTTATTACTATTTATTTCTATTTAATAAAATTTTATTAAACGGTTACTTAGCGTTACTTAGTCGTATTTAGTCGTACTTAGTTAAGACTCGCTAAGCACTA
>QJNS01000415.1:0-41071 GCA_004154925.1 Monosporascus cannonballus
CTGAGGCCCGTGCCCCCCGCCCCCCCTCCCCCCCCCCCGAGGTGTATAGCTAAGACTGATTCTTTTTTCTTGCACGTAGGTTGTTCTGCCCTAGACCTGCTTAAGGCCATCAATTCATTCTACAGCAAAAGGTCTACGGACTCTGGGCCCTCGAGTGAAGCTCTACAACAGACACAGGAGACACAAACCGTGACTGCCAATGGGGCAACCTCTGATGTCAATGAGGACGACAAGAGCAGTGTCGAAACCGCAGACCTGGGGCTTGCCTCGAAGGCATGGGGATGGTTAGTTGTCAGGCATGATGTGTCTGTTGGTACCAACAGAGAGTTCAACCATTTGTCCCTGGAAGAAATTCTTGATCGATGTGGGCGTGAGAAAGCATCATCCGTCACTGCAGATTCACTAGCAGCAGGAAGCCAGGAGGCAACATCAAGCAAGAATCCAAAGAACCCCGAGAGCGCGTCAGAATCTGTTGGACCGCGGCTATACGTTTCTGAGGAGCGGCAATGGAAGACTTTGACAGGACACGGTCCAGATTTCAAACGCATACCTCTCTTCGAATGGAAGGCTCTTGTCGACATTGCGTCCGTGAAACAACAGGGCATTCTACAAGGCGATCTAGTACGACTTACAGGCCAAGACAAGCGATCCCTGCCCACTCGAACCGATGCCCTGGCAAAGAAAGGCTACATCATCAAGCAACCAATTCTCCTCAGAGGATTTAGGTCAAGTAAGATATGGCTTAAGCAATTTGCCGAAAACGCACAAGCAGAGGCAAAGCGCGAAGGCCTCCCACTCGAAGAACTGGACCTGTCTAGGGAGGCCTTGATGCGAGACCTCGATCCTGTACCCTTCAACAACTATTGGAACGGTGAGAGATTGGATTATTTGGCTATAGCCCAAGGGTTCCTTGCTATAACCAAGGCATGGGGTATCATCCGGTATTGCGACTTGCGAACGAAGATGGGCGTAGACGAACGTGTGCCTCAGATGCGAGCTTTGGCAAAATCTTCCCGTTGGTTCACAAAGCTGGGAGCGGTCACCTTCGTTGCTGCAAGGTTCGCTAATAGCAGCCGACTCTTCAAAGACTGCGTGAAGTTCCTCAGAGACCCAACCCCCAGCGAATGGAAAAAGTTCCGGAGAATCCCGACGAATCATATCAAGGCCCCCTCTTCGCGAATCGGGAAGCGTGGACAGGCATCTCGCGACCATGCCAAGTTGAAGGCGGAGAAAGCAGAGATTAACCAGGACGGCCAACTAGCGAAACCGCTTCCTGCTGCAAAAGCCCATAACGAGCTCTTGGATCAGATCGAGGTCACCTCGTCATCCTGGATGCCTCAGAAACCCTTTGTGAACACAGTATTCGATATCATCAGAAGGGCCGGACCTGAAGGGTCATCGAACAATGACATCCGCCATCAGACGCTTGGACACAGCTATCGAAAATTCATCGCGTCCCTGAACGCCTCGCTGTCTTCCCCCCTGGTCCAAGTAGAGCAGCCAGAATTTCAAGTCATTTCCCAACTCACTCGCGTGGGGAAGACCACGGCGTATCAATTCTTTGCTCCTGGATACATTGATTCCG
The DNA here is from genome assembly GCA_004154925.1 of Monosporascus cannonballus. Classification (NCBI taxonomy): domain Eukaryota; kingdom Fungi; phylum Ascomycota; class Sordariomycetes; order Xylariales; genus Monosporascus; species Monosporascus cannonballus. The sequence goes on from QJNS01000415.1 coordinate 1,586, forward strand.
CTACGAACAGCGTCGAAACAAGTCAACGTCAAGACGAAGAAGTTCGGACCGAGCAGCCGACGATAGAATCACCCAGCCAAGGATTCTCTGAGCCGGACCCATCCAAATTTGCCACAAATGGCTCCATCTCGCTTACTCAACTCTGCAATCCGCCGTCATCCTCCTCAAAATCCAGGTATAGTCAAAAGCGTAAAGGGTTCATCAAGGAACGTGCGTCACTGGGAGGGAAGAGCGAGCCAAGAAGAAACCGCGGGCGGCCTCCAAAAAGAGCCCAGGCGACAGATTCCTTGGATGTCCATCTGGGTGAACTCCAAGCTGATAGTCCCTTAGAAAACCTGCTAAATGAAATATCAGCTGGCAGAGAGAGAAGGGCTCCAAGTCGCCCAAAGAGAAGAGTCCAGGCGACGGAATCTGTGGTCGATGTTGTTGATGATAGCCACCTTGGGGACCTTGTTGTCAGATCTCCCTCCCAGGAAGGCAATGATACCCTTGTCACAGGGAGAGACCCACCTCTTCCCAGAGCTCCCGGTGTTTACCGTGGGGTGGTGAATTCGCTCGATCCTGAGAAAAAGATAGGACGACCGCGAAAATCCGTGGTACTGATATTCAGATCAGACAAGCTGAAAGACCCTACGTTTCTTGGGGCTGGACAAGGAACCTCACCGGACACAGGATGCGTGGTTGAACCACCTCAACAAGGGGTTTCCGGCACAGCGGTTCCGGCATCGGCGCTTCCTCCCCCGGTTGCTGGCGACGAGTCTATAGCCTCGCCAGAGCCAGATCAGGTCCCGGCTGCACGGAGCTCGTCCATTCCCAGGAAGGGACCGCATTCATCCTCTAGGAAAGGACATAAATGCGAAAAGTGTGGCAGAAGTTGGAAGAATCCCAATGGGTTGGAATACCACCTCAATAAATCACAAACTCCCTGCAACCCCCTCTTCGTCCCCCATTTCCATGCTCCTACTCCTGCCCGGAAGAAGGCCTTGCCCGCTCCATGTTCGACCTCGATACCGCGGCCGCTGCGCGTGGTCGACAGAAAGGGCAAATCAGCGCAAGCCGCTCGCTCACCAACTCCTCAACGGCTATCTACTGGAGTACCTGGAAATACGACCGCAGTCGGAACGCCCCACCCTGAGCGCGCTCCTCCAGAAGAAAGCTCCACCGCGGCAGTCCCAGATACACCGCCGAGGTTAGGTGAGGGCGGGCGTTCCATCGTCCTACAAGACGTCGAAGTATATAACGCTACTAGTCGATTCCGGGGCCACCGCCGTAGTGCATCTCAGCACAGTGAAGCCCCCCCCCCTCAACCGCCTCAAAAGCGCCAGAAGATTGCAGAAGATAGCTCAACCGCCCCAGACAAGATAGGGAAAGACATGCAACCCCCACAGCCCCAGGAGATCTCTCAGGGCGGCCCAGTTCCGGGCGATCGGGATGCAGAGCCTAAGGAGCCTCAGAAGCGCCTGAATGTTTTGAAGGACAATGTTGAGTCGTCCCGTGAAGCCAAGAGTAGCGAGCTACCCCAAAAGCGACAGCTAGTGTCAGAAGTTCATGCTGGGCCCGCTGGCGGGGAGACGGAACTTGGATCGCCTCGAAAGCGGCGGAAACTCTCGCAACATATTATTATTCAACCAGGCGAGATTGGGCGGCAAGAGCAACCAACGGAGCAAGCGATACCAGCAGATCAAGATGAACTCCCGTCAGGACCTCCGAAATTGCTAGCGAGGATGGATAAACCTTCTGCCTCTGGGACGATGCGTCAAAACTTCATATTGCGGCCTAATTTGGCTGAACCCGACGATGTAGTCAACATTTCGAAGGGAAACTTCTCTTCCATTACATCAGAGGCTCCTAACCGAGAGCTCCTCATACATCCCACAAACGGCAGTGACAACCATCCAGGCTTGCAGCAACCCAATCAAGAGCATGTCGCCGACCAATTCTTCGCATCGACAGAGCCTAAACCTTTGTTCCATAGCTCGATACCCAACCAGAAAGCTCTTTCCGAAGGCGGATTACGCAGGGAACGCACTATCGAAATAATACTATATCTCCTCGATAATAGTGATGGAGTGTTCCCGGGTGAGTTGTCTCTTTATATCGTAGTCGCATCGATTTGGGCTAGGATGTACAGCGATATAAAGCCCCCGGACCGAAAAACAGTTCAGTCCGCAGTCAACAGGATGGAGAAACAGGGCAAGCTCAAGCAATTGCACTTCTTCTTCGTGGACAAGAAGGGTAATAGCCAGGGAATTTGTGTACTTGTCAAAGTCTCATCAGGGGACAATCGGGCCGAAGAACTATCCAGTGATCCTCGTGTCGTCGATGTCAAGGAAAAGGTGCGGGACACATACCCAGATACCTACATCCCGCCGACATTCCCTCTTTCCCAGCAAGAATCTGAGTTATATGGTGCTCTTCTGTCCAAGTACAGGGAGCCTTCCAAGCGAGGCGGATATGTTGATTCTGCTACGAAATCATTATCTGCCCATGAAGTTGAAGTGCTGCACTACCCACGACCTGTGATGTCAGGCGTCCTAGCTTCTGAGGAGTCTCTCGTACCGAAGCCAATGACCGATGAGGATTACAACGCAAACCCTGCGGAGAAATCGCGTGGAGGCACCTCTGCTTATACAGCACCGGGGCATGTTTCCCTCAAGGATATTCCGAAACCTCAAGGTGTTCGGAAGCCGCGAAAGCGAGCTGCCCTCCGAGAATACTGGGATACTGGGAAGATGGCAACGTATATATGGAGTCAGAAACACGGCTCGACCTGGGACCAGAGACATACTTACTTACAGGATCCGGCCACCGGTGCTTGGTCTTCAGTGCCCCAGATACTCGTTTCGTCCCAAGCCAGCATCGACAAAATTCTATCCTTGGTCAAAGTTGGGAAAGCCGCTAAGGCAAAAGGTCCCGGCAGGAGACGCAAAGACCCCGGCATTGCCATACCGCCCCGTAAGAAAACGCGTACCTACAATATCCTCAAAAGGAAAGCATATGAAGATGGTATGAGAGATGTATATGAAACGAGCCGCCGTGCGCCTACGACTGAAGTCACTGCAACTATTCGACGCATAGCAGAAGATCCGTTCATGGAACCATCGACAGTCGCGTCATTCAATCACTCAAGTTTTGTTCACGACGGCGACGACTTCCTTGATGGTGAAGATGACACTGTTATAAGTTCTTCTCAAGGCACAAGTATATTGGACGAAGATTCAGACGTCGAAACTGGTGTCAGATTTGGGCAAATAAGGGAGATTAAACCCACTGGAGAGGGTTATTGGCCTTGCTTGCGGGATGATTTCTTTCGTTCTAAGAAGACAAGTTTCTCCCTGAGCGGCAGCATGCCCACGGCGAGGTGGTTTCACCAGGAGAACTTGCCGCATAGTGTTGACGATGTACTGAAGATAGCCCGTGGACAAATCAGGAAGAGCTTTTGGGCCGATAAACAATATGCCGAATTCGTGCGACGGGTGAATGCGGTCAGGAACTGGGAGGTATCAAACGACGGGTCTCACCTTCTCCTTATGGCGACGATTGTACCCGGTTCTATCTTTCTGGATTTCGGTATCGATGAATTGAAGGCAGATATGCGGCCAGTGGTCATCCAGTGGCCCGATGACATCCAGTATACCATTGACAACCTACCTGAGGAGATTCGGTACGGGAGACACGACGACGAGGATGCCGGACTGTCGGATGCTGAAAAAATTCAAGTGCGTCCCGCCAAGCCACGGGGCCCCCACCAAAAGAAGAGTCAGGAACTCAGGGATCAGTACGCTGTCAAGCCTCAGTCCGGCGCAGTACAGGCTAGTTACAAGACGCGAACTCTCGTGGACCTCCCCCCATCGCAACAAGGACGCGTAAGTAAGCGTCAACTCCCGGAGGATACGCTAAGCCTCAGCGGTGATACAGCTCTCATAACGACTTTTGTCGTGATCAAGTCTCTCATTGGGGGCGTGGAAGGGACCATTGATTATGGTTTGATACTCAAGCTCTTCCCTGAAAGATCGTTCACTAGTCTGAAAAATTTCTGGCCCAAGGCTTGCAAACAGCGAAAGAGGTTCGTCAATGCCCTCACTGAAAAATTCCAGTCATCGTTTCTGGAAGCCTATGAGAAGGGGGACTTACCTCCACTCGACTTCGACAATCCTGAAGACTACGATTGGGCATCTCTGGTCCGCTGGGCGATGAAGCTTGATATACATGAAGATGTGTATCTACCCGAATCACGTAATGAGCTCGACCAGATGTACTCGCTTGAAGATCCAGATGACGAAGTCGTGGATTGGAGAGAGATCTGGTTTGCCAATGTGGCGGTGCACACAAGGATTGAGGCGAACATTTCCAAGCCATCCACAATTCCTATCCGACAAAGCCAGAGCGATGATGTGTTGATGATGCGTGCAAGGTCATGGATTCGCTCGTTGTGTAGCACCTCACTGGCAGAATATGGAGCCCCGAACAAAGTCATCGGCAAAATACTTGAGCTAGGTAACGGGAGCGAAGAGCAAACGAGCGAGATTTTCGGAAAGGTGATCACCCGGCTCATAAAAGAGAAGATTGCTACCAAGGGAAAGAGCAAGAAATTCGGGTTCCGACTCAACTACAACGTTGACAAAATCGTTGAAAAGTCTGCCAACGTCGAGAAATATATCCAAGCGGTTACTTTCAAAACACGACTGGACGAGGCTTTCCGCAACCACGGAGAGATGTTCCTTTCGTATGCTTCTAATGACGGCAGCATCATGGCTACTCTTAATCTCCAGTCCTACGGCAGGATCCGCATGGAGCCGGTCGACGTGCCACACATCCCCTTTGGCTTCGAACCTGGCAACTACGAAGGCAGATCATACCCGAAGAGCTACTACCACTGGAAGGTAAAACTGGTCCCCACGGAGAAGTACCTGTACGACCACGACATGCCGCTGCTGGATCAGGTGCAGAGCGCGGATATACCCACCAAGGGCCCGCACAGCGCCATCCCCATCTGGGTGGATCTGCTAGATAAGGTTGACAAGAAGCGCTGGGTCGAGTACGTGTGCATGCTGGCCTTCGCGCTCGCGACCAAGGGCCCCCTGACGCCGAGCAGCGCCTCCGTCATCTTGAAGCCGGTCCTGGAGCCCTTCGAGGCGGAGCTGATCATGGACTTCCTCGACCGCCTCGGCCTGCTACATCGCCTCTTCCCGGGCTCCCCCGGAGGTACCGTCGGCGAGTGGTGGTGGCTTGCCGTAGGGAAATTGATAGATGTGAAAGGAAAAGGTGCTGCCACGGGGGCACTGGCGCTGGAGTGGCGATAAGGTCGATTCCACTCACCCCTTTTCTCCCTGGGCCGATTTCTTTGATTTTCTATTGCATGGCGATGGAATCCAGGGCTGTGACAAAGGAGAGGATGTTTGGTGGTAATTAGATGGATTTGCTGCAAAGCATGGTTATCGATTTAATGAGTACGGGCCGTTAGTGTGCTGTAGGGCCGTGAGGGTGTTGCAGGTATCCTGATGCTATTGAGACCGATCTATCATTTTGTAATTATGAACGACGTAGACTATCATTCGCAGTGTTCAATTCAGAGGAATCCTCAGAGCGGGCTTCGCCGCCCTCCCTTTCTGATACATTATGCCCTACGTTGACGCGTATGGCGTCTCTTTGTTCCGATAATTCTTTGCTTACAAAGTCCTAGGAAGCATTATTTGTAAGCCGCTTTCTTTATTCAACCCGAAATTGCTTTATTGTTGTAAAGCCTCAGGGTCGAAACCCAGGGAAGTATGCTTTCTGGGTGCTTTTAGGATGGAGTAACATGCCCGAATGGAGAGAGAAGCGGCCCGTTCGTACAAGTTGTTGAGAAGCGAGACTCGGCGTTTTTCTTCGTTTACTAACTGCATATCCGCGTAGGTATCTCGAGCACATCCCGGCTTCGGGCGAACGCATGGTTGTAGACAAGGCGAAGGAATTTCTGAAAGATATCCAAAGAGAACGGAGGACGGGCGGGCGGGGGAGCTCATGCATCTCGTTGCTTCGTTAAAGGAGGTTACTAAAGAGAGCGAGGAGGAGCGCCCGGCCGCGGATGACTTGATAGATGACACATCAGATTTTAGCGGGAACGTCGAGGCCGTCGATGAGCATAGCCCGGAATCATCGCAGCCACCGGAGAAGCGCAAGAGAACCCGTCGTACGTCCCCGACACACGACCAGAGACTACACCCCAACTCCAGCCACATAGACCATACATAAACCGGCGGCGGCGGCGGCGGAGTCCTGCCATCGATAGAGAAACCCGACACCGGCACTCCCTCCCGGGCCCAACACCACGCTCCGCAGCGCAGGACACCGCACCTCGCATCGAGACCCGCCACGCCCTGCCGCCCGGGGAAGATTTCACGCGCCTCGCTACGGCCCACCACTGGCTCCCGCAAACACGTTGCGCCTACCCGATCATTCGACGAGGCCCGCGACCTCTTGGGCCGCCGCAACCTACGACCAACCTGCCCCACCGCCGCCTTTCCCTTTCTCTCCCGGAACGAGCTCCGAGAAGAGCTCCTTACGCGGCTCTCCACGGCCTACTATGTGCTCCACCTACATCGCGCTTGCCCCATCAGCCGACGAGGCCCACACAGCGCCGTGGGCCGCGCCGGACCCCTTCAAGCTCCCCGTACGTCGCCCGGTGCTGTCGCCGCACTACGACTGGCACGCGCGAGGGCAGCAACCGGCCCCGTCCGCGTATTCGGAGTGCGGCCCGGAACCGGCGTGGCTCCGGGCTATCCATGCTGCGGACGGAGGAGTAGACGAGCCGATGCCGGACCACGGCCGGCGCGGGCGTGCGGATCGAGCGGCACTCGGGTGAGGAGATGGGGACTGGTTCAGATTGGAAATGGGCGGGGAATGGCTTGAAAGCCGCGAATGCGATTACGAGTGCGAATGCTTACCGAGACCGAGACTGACTGGATGGGCTCGGTTCCCTAGGAACCTGGGGAAGGAACGTATCGAGCTGATCGGGACGGGTTGGAGGGAATGGACTTGTGGCGACTTTCACAGGTTTTAAGAGCGATAATTGCCCCCCCCCATTTTGGAAGTGGCCAGACTGATACAAGGAAATCAACCGTCTCGAGAGCCTGTACGTGCTCTGGGCTCGGGAATAGCACGCCACCGTGACGGAGCGGCTTGCTAGATGGCTCGATGCGAAAGTCGCCATTTAACGCGATTGATGGAAGAAAAATAGATAAGAAGGGAGAATGCATAGATCTAGGCTTTTATGTTTTACTCCCTGAATTTGTATCCTCAAATACCCGGTGCCATTTGCGCCGCATTACACAGAGTCGGAGTAGCAACCCCCATAACTCAATTCAGGATTATGTTGGGGCCCTCACATCGCCGAGTAGATATTAAATCAATTTGCTCTTAACGACAATGTCGAAAAGCGTTGCCAGTTATTAACTGTTTGATATATATATATATATATGGACAGATGAGCTGCTCATCCATACGTGACTCCTTCCATGATTGGGTGTACGACTCCCTAATTACTTTCACCAAACACTGCCACATTTGATTGGTATCTGTTGTCGTATATGCCAACTCATATACTAAATCTCTTCGAATGCTCGTACTCAGCGCACAATACAAATGTCTATAACGCCCCATCCTAACCGTGCAACGCCAGTCGCCAGTACGCCTCTGAGCCTATCCGTCAAATCAGTAGCCCCCCAGAACCTTCAAAAGCATGGCAACCAGCATCACAACAAGCGACATGATAGCGTAATCGACCCAGACCGGCACTCCGGCATTCGGATCGACGCGCGTCACCCCGGCGGTATCCACGCGGCCGGCCGGATCCGTCAACGGAACCGTGGCCGTGGGCGCCGGGACGCCTTGGGCCGGCCTCGCAGACGACGCGGAGGGCGGAGCGGGCGGCGGCGGCGGGTCGCGCCTGGCGGGCGCCGTCTGCACGAAGCCCTCGGCCAGCCGCGCCGACTCGGCATCGTCGTCTTCGGCGGCACCGGCGGCCTTCTCTTTCTCCATCTCGTCGCGGAAGCCCATCTTCAGCTCGGCGGGGACCTCGACCTCCCTCCTGGCGCTGGGGCCGGCCTCGGCCTCGAGCGCGCGGCAGCGCTCCTCGCACTCGCGGACGATCTCCTCGTTGGACCTGGCGCAGGCGGCGCACCGCCAGGCGCGGCTCTCGGCGGCGAGGCGGCGGCGCACGGCGTCGCTGGCGTCGAGGCCGCCGAGCTGGCCGCGGGCGTCGGTCTCCATGAAGGAGCGGAGGGCGACGAGCGCCGTGCGCACGCCCCACGCCGGCTGCCACGTCTCCTCGTGGTGGCCCGAGATGCTGAGGCAGATCTCGCGGTTCGCCTCGAAGCGGCCGCTCGGCGTCGTGAAGCGGAACGACGGCGGCCGCAGGGGGTACGTCGGCGGCAGCACGATGCGCCCGTGGTAGATGCCGCCCTCGTACGCCGAGCGCGGGGGCCCCCGCAGGGTGAAGTGCCACTCGAACAGGTCGGACTCGAGGGGCGTCGCGGTGTAGTCGGGCGACGGGGAGTTGGAGAGCTCGGCCGCTTCTTTCACTGCAGGCAGGAGTACTTTGTTAGTGGGTGGGGAAGAAAGGGGCCGCTGAGAGGCGGAGGTGGCGGAAGAGGAGGCGACTCACAGATGCGCCGGATGGTGGGCGATTTGGAGTTGAATTTGGGCGTAGCCATCTTGGGAATCTGGATGCTGGTTGATGTTATGTCGACTATATAGTAACCATGGCGCAGTCGATTAGGGGAGAGAAACGACGAGTAAGGATGTGGCCGGGTCTGATAAACCTGGTACAACTATGCGCTGGTATATATGCTGCCGTATGAGCGAGGTGTAGGACTTAACGAGATAGTAGGGAGAGTTTCGTCTAGGGAGAGGGTTCGCGAAAAGCTGGAACTGAAACGGAGAGAGACGGAGAGAGACTCGGAGTGGATTTGGTGATGCCAGGTTGTCTTTCAGTTCCAGTAACCTTTACTAGGTACGTATGCTTAATTCTTACGTAGCTATTTAGATAAGGCTGCCCTTAAAGAGATGTCGGCTTTGTTGTCCTAATCACTGCTAGACTGCAGGCTGACCAATGACAAACATTTTGCATTAGATAAGCTGGCACGATTTTGTGGGGGGGTTACAGGGTAACCCCGGTTAGGTGCTTGGTAAGTATATGTCGGGTTAATAAGCGGCTCTCTTTTTTTAACAGCTCCAAACCTTTAACATACAAAGATGACAGACTACCAGTCTCCTTATTGCTTGATATCAACTGAACAGCTCAGGAAGCGATATTCAAGTAGTTTTCAATGAACCAAATCCTAAAAGCGAATATATAGCGATCGGATTCCACTGGTTATGAATAGTGACCCTTCGAATGGGGGTGCTTCGGCCTAATAGTGCAGGCGGTTGTCTTTCGAGGTCTCGATGGGGGTGTGGTCTATTATTTTAAGATGGAGCAAAGCGACAATGGCTCTGACAAATATAAAACATTCCAAGTAACCTGTTTAACGAATAGTCTATAGGGGGTGTTTAAACATGTATAAAGAGAAATGGGAAATAACTCAAATTTAGCATCGCAAAGTCGGCGACGTCCTGGCCAGCCAGTGTTTGCCTATAACAGCCATCTCAACGGGGGTTCGCATCGATGTAATGTAGCCGGGGAACCTACTCGTTAATGAATAAACATTACTGATCTCGGCGTCAAAAAGTTGAATGGGCTGACTAAAAAAGCTCTTCCTTCTCACCTGCACCTGCGCCTGTCAACTTCGGTCGTCTGGCCGATGTATGAGTGCACCCAACGTGCTTTCCTTGTTATCACTTCCGGCCTTAGTCCTGTACTTACCTACTTCCCGACGTTTCCACCCAGGGTCTGCACCTCTTCCCTTCCCGCTTCCCTCTTTTTCTATCCATCCTACAACCAACATAAGCATCTGCCGTCAACCTTCGGGCCCACTATATCGCGGTCAAGCACGGGCGGCCATCATGTCCGACTTCTCCGTGGCCGAGTCCATCTCTCGGCCTACCAACCTGCAGTGCCCGGCCTGTGGTAAGATCTTTGATAACTCACGCGTCAAGAAGGCCCATCAGCGGGCCGAGGGCCACTTCCAGTGCGCCGTGTGCAAGACCAAGTTTCATGACGATGCTGCTGTGGTCCACCACGTCTTCGAGGTATTGTTGACTGGTCATCCCGGGCTCAGCTTTACCCGGAATTACTCACCAATGATTCATGTAGGAGCACAAAACTGTGCATGATATCAAGTGTCCCGGCTGCCTAAAGACCTTCACGCGTGCCGGTGCTTGGCTGCAGCACGTCGAGAACTATGAATGCACTAGCATCTTCCCTGAGGATCTCGAGGCCCGCAAGAAGAAGACTGAGGACTTCAAAGAGGCATTGGCTAAGCTGGAGCCCTCCGGCCCGGACTGGCTCGAAGGAATCGACGTGTCCAATGTGACCGACACCTGGAGGGACGATCCTATCGTCACCACTCTCGAGGGTCATGACAACCTGAAGCCTCACCACGGGACCACCGTCGACCAGAATTATACGAAGCCTGTGGACTTCCCCCAACTCAGCACCCATGAGTTTCGAGCTGGCGGTTCCAAGCAGCCAGACTTCCTGACGGGCGATGCACCCGGTCTTCAACCCATGCAGCCGGCCAACGCGTGGGCTCAGAAGAAGAATCTGTTTCCCGACGCTAAGCCCGACAAGCCGCTCTCGGTTGCACAAACGCCCCTAGGGAACCGACCTCCCCAGTCGAACGCCTTTGCTGATCCGGCAGCATACAGACAGGGTCCTGCCCCGACGCAGGATCGCAATGCAAGGATCCAGGTTGTCAAATCCTACAATGCCGTCCCACCCACGCCTGGCTTGTTGGGTAAGACGTCCCAGGCGACTACTTCATCCGGGGAACGTATTCTAGATCCAGATCACCCTAACTTCAGCGTTACGGTGTTTCACGACCCCATTCTCGACCAATTCAAGTGCCCCCACCGATGCAAGTGAGTCTCAACTCCTGTTAACCAATCCCTTGAACGACGGTAGCTCATAAAATATCCAGCAAGAAGTTTAGGACTGCCCGCGACTTGGTCACTCACTTGAGGTCTCCTGCACACAAAGGCGTGCAGGCCGCCTGCCCATCGTGTCGTCGTAAATTTATATCCAATGGTGCTCTGCTCCAACACATGGAATCAGCATTCACGGGGTGCTGGGCTCGAGAATCGGAGCAATTCCGCCGCAAGCTGTCCGAGCTGACGGGTGGTCTCCTCGACACCAAACCGATAACTGCCGAGGTGGATCGGGCCAATCCCGAAGGCATGACTCGAGATATGGCCAACATCTTCCTTGACGAAAATGCCGTCGCCGAGCTGCGCAAGCCGCCTTCAGGCCAGGTTCCGGGCCTAGAGGGGAAGGAGAAGGCGCGGCAGCAGGCAGACCCGCGATCGCGAGGATGGTAAAAGACAAATACCACAGCTTCCGGAGGCCCCAAGACGCATGGGCGCACGGGCATAGGAGAGCTTGGGCAGCTGCTTATTTTCACCCTCCCGTTGCCCATTGATGGTTTTTTTTGTCCGCTTCTGTCATCAGCAAGACGGCCTGTCGGATAAGAGCGACTACAGGAAAGACCTGAGGGATGAACGGATGTACGGGTGTCCACCAGACGTTGCGTTTACTCCTCTGTCTGGAATGTCGAGGCGTGTTTCCGCCAACTGACGTTCTTGTTTCGAGGGGTTTTGTAGGAAAGGAAAGGGCCGATGTGATGGAAAAGAATGGTACGACTACTTGAGGAAATGAACCTTGATGTGTCCTAGCCCTGCGCCATATCACACTAATCCATAGCTAGTACGCATCCTGCCACACCAAAGATCGAGGTAATGCAAAAGCCAAAAAGCTAAATGCCCCGAGACATCAGAGTCGAGCCCGAACCCATTGTCCAATAGATGAAGACCCGTCTACAAGGTAATGCTGTGTGCATATTGAATGAGACTTCAATGTCCAAGGTGGAGATGTCGTACCTGGCCGCCGGAACCTGGAACCGTGACAGCCCCCTGCAACTACACCACGCAGTCAGCCCAGCTAATGGCCAAGTAAGTCTAGCCCAAGCCCGGCTAAGCTTAGTGGACCCAGTGCGTTCGTCTTCCCTCTGCCTCGTGCATATCCGCTGACATAATACCGAGTGATAGCAGCCTCTAATAGTCAACTACCAACTAATTCTCAGGGGGGTTCCCTTTTAAACAAGTTCCGACGTTCAACATCGAAGTCGGGAACCCGGTCTCCCGGAATTGCATCTGTTGTTGTTCGTTCGTCATTGTCGTTGCGTTGCATCCCCTTCCCGTCGAACCAAGAGCAAGATTGAAGGGGAAAATAAAGATAAGAAGAGCCATGAGTTGAAAGCATACACTTGTCATCCGTTCGATACTTGTTCCTGGTGCTTTAATTCTTTGTTCTGCCCATGGCTAGATATCCTTCGCCCTCCCTGCGCTCTCAAAACATGGCTCGAAGATGGGCCCGTCGGTTTGAGCGCTATTGCTGTTCCTGTATAACCTACTTCCCTCTAGCGTTCGTCTACGGCCTCACCACGTGGGGTGTCTGGGTTATCGTGAGGATGGGCTCCCAGCCGTCCAAGGTCACTTGGATCGGTGAGTATATCTATCAATTACGTTGTCTACAGTGTCTTCCATAGGCCCGCCTTTTATACCTCGACGAGGTAAGGACTGGAGAAGCTTACACATACTCTTCGTAATAGGGACCAAGACCTCGGTCGGCGGCATCATCCTCTATGCCATGCTCAACTGGTGTTACACTACTGCCGTCTTCACGAATCCGGGCAGCACCACCAACGACGCCGGCTATGCGACTCTACCGACCCACGCGCCGCCCAACGCCACCTCCTTCACCGTCAAGTCCAACGGCGAGTTTCGTTTCTGCAAGAAGTGCCAGGCCCGTAAGCCCGATCGCGCGCACCACTGCTCGACGTGCCGCCGCTGCGTACTGAAGATGGATCACCACTGCCCCTGGCTGGCCACCTGCATCGGGCTGCGCAACCACAAGGCCTTCCTGCTCTTCCTGATATACACCACCCTGTTCTGCTTCTACTGCTTTGCCGTGTCCGGATCGTGGGTCTATGCCGAGATATTCGGTCACACGCAATACGTCGACACGCTGATGCCCGTCAACTTCCTCCTGCTGTCCGTCCTCTCCGGGATCATCGGCATCGTCGTCGGCGCCTTCACCACCTGGCACATCATGCTCGCGACCCGGGGCCAGACGACCATCGAATGCCTCGAGAAGACGCGCTACCTGAGCCCCCTGCGCAAGTCGCTGTATAGCCAGTACGAGGCGCGGCGGCACGGCGAGGGCATCCCGCTGCCGCGTTACGGCCAGCAGCTCGTCGAGATCCACGCGAACGCGCTGCCGGGGATCACGCGGCCGGAGGAGGGCGAGGAGACGAGAGGGGGCCCGCAAGTGCCGCAGCGGCAGCTGTCGTACGAGGAGCTGGAGCGCCTGCGCGCCCGCAAGCGCCACGAGGAGTACATGGACGAGATCGACTCGGAGAAGCTGCCCAACGCCTTCGACCTGGGCCCCAAGCGCAACCTGCTGCACCTGTTCGGCCCCTCGCCCTTCCTCTGGTGGTTCCCGGTCGGCAACACCACGGGCGACGGCTGGGCCTGGGAGCCCAGTCCCAAGTGGGTGGCGGCGCGCGAGCGCATCGCCCGCGACCGCGAGGAGCAGCGCGCGCGCGAGCGCGCCGCCGGCTGGGGCTTCGAGCCCGACTCGCCGATGGCCCCGACGTTCTCCGCGGCCCCGGCGCCCGCTCCGGCCCAGGCGCCACAGCCCTCCATTGCCGCCCGCCACTATCTCGACTCGCCGCGATCATCGGTGAACGATGGCGCTGGCGGCCGCCGGAAGCAGTCCAAGGCCGACCGCGTCCTCGGGCGCGACCCAGGGCGCGACCCAAACCTGTACGCCGACGAGCCGCCCACCGCCGCGGTCAGCATGCGGAAGCTGAATCGGCGGGGGCGGACCCTAGGGGACGACCCGGTTGATAACTACGACACGAGCAGCGATGAGGACAGACGACGGGACGAAAGGCAGAAGGAGAACAAAAGGTCGCCAAGCCTCGTGAGCGTCGGCAAGGTGGCGGCGGATAACGGGTGGGCCCGGAGCGGCGCGAGCGGGCTGCTGAGGAAGGGGTCATCCAGGGGGAGCACCACGCCGACCACGTCTACCTTCAGTGGGAGCGGGAATACGGATTCCACGAGGGAAAGGGACGATGGCGACGAGGTTGATTAACGAGCTAGTTGATCGGTTGATGTGTTTTGTCTTTCGGGAGTGGTCGGTCGGTCGAAGCAAGCGTTCCGCTCGGAGGAAGGGGTTCCTTGAATAGCTGAAGAACTACGCAGGTGGACTATTACCTACTTATCACTATTAAGATGGACAGCTTATCCAGGTGAGGTAGGCGGGTAAGTCTATGTATCATCATCACCGCCAACACTACCAACAACCTTTCCTTACAGGGTTCAGGGTAGGCAGCTGGGGAAGATCAGGGGTCGGATGGGGAAAGGGGCAATACTAAAATAAAAGTAACCCACGGCGGGCACGGAAATGGGTGGGCATGGGCACGGGCACGGCGTCAGCGTTTGACTTTTCTCTACTTCACTGTTACCGGGTGAGTTAAATATTTAGGTACCCGTATTCTTTGTTATATATTACAACATACTACCACCACAACAACGACGACGACGACGACGACGTAAGAGGCAGTTCCTATGACTTGCGCTAAGAGGTCTTTTCGTAAAGTCCGAGTGTTCGATGCAGCATGGTGTATTCGTTTGTATTGATGTATTGATGACACGAAGAGGGCGGGTGGGCTTGTGACGGAGCTGGCTGCCATGACCAGGGTCAGTGCCGCGTGTCCGGAGGGATGGAAGATCGTGGGGTTGAGCGATGCGTAATGGCTACAGTAGCCCTCGGCAACGAGAGGGAAAACCAGGCAACTAAGTATCCGGGGAAAAAAAAAAAAAAAAAAAAAAAAAAGGGTGTCTCCCGCCAAGGCCGCCTTTTTAGTTTGAAACGTGTGATGGTTTTTACCGGATTGTGTGGCTGCCCGGGTCCATGCGCCCGGGCCGCGAATTGCTCACTCGACTCCGCGGGCCTCGGGAGTGGGGACCCCTTACGCAGTTTCTCGAGAAGTAGCAGAGTCCTAACCGGCGCCCCCCGACGTCCGGCATGTTAACCGGCTCTCGGCTTCCATTTCCGACGACTCGGTGCATATACGCTCCGGGGCGAGGTCGACGATTCCGAGCCGCGAAGGTAAGCAATGGTCCGCGTCATTTAGCTAAGCGTAGAACGATAAACCGGAGTCGACGATGTGGCGGGCTCCGTTCAACACCAACCAACCGCTCGCTCGCGGGGGTTAAAGTATGCGCCGTAGCGTTGGGCGAACAACCAGCCCACTCACTCCCATGAGGTCCCCTCCCCACCTGTTTCGCGAACGCGGTTCGGCCACTGGGCCTACTGGGAGAATGGTGTGTCGGAGAAACGTTGTTAAGGTAACCACATAGCCCGGAGAGGCTGTCCCTCCTAAGGAGCAGAATCTAGGTGCCAAGTCACCCACTCTCCTCCTTCTGATGAGACCGTGCGCCCCGGGTCCTTCACGAAATAATACCATAGTATTCATTAGATGTATCAAACGTAGAGGGAATAAAAACAACGCAGCTGGCCCAAGTAGGGAAGGTATATGGGGCAAGAAATAGTGAGTGGATATAAAAAGAGGAAAAAAACGTACAACACCAAGGATTCGCTGGTCGTCACCGACCCAACTACTAATTTGGCCCTATGTGGTTTATCTAGGGGAGAGCGGACGGGATCCCGAGTTCTCCACATGGTATGGTCGTACGTGACAGAATTCGCTTCTATTTTATCCTATATCAGTAGGCTTTCCCACCTCGCGCGGCTCCGTGCAGTCCTTGATGGATATCTGTCAGGGAACAGAGTCGGGCACAACCAGAGCTGCATCGAGTTGCCTAGAAACGTGGAGTAAATTTCTAAAGCGTACCTTGGTAAGTAGAGTATAATATGCTTGCCATACGAGAGACATTGGTGTCTGGGTGAGCTCAGCGGCCCTGCCCCCCCTTCCCCTTTTTTTCGTAGCCTGCTTAGTCAGCCACTTCTACGAGGGCACGTCCTCAACGAGAATCTGCATGACCTGGTAATCTCCCACCCGAACGCATTGGCGAGTACAGCAAGTCCCCGATCGGTCAGAAGTCTCTTTTAATTCGTATGATCAGGCCCGTATGTTTGCTTCCCTGGTAGGACTGCCCACCTCAACTCGATGTAATCAGACTTCGATAGACCCGTGCCACTTTCTAGGCTATAGCTCCCTAAAAACGCTCTCCAACTGAAGATAAACCCATCGTTCTTCCGTTTCACTCGTTTGGACTCGTCTCGCCGCTACCCTGTCATGGTAAGATCATGGTGTGTACTGGTTGTTGCCGAGGAGGCCTACCTCGCCTTGACGCCCCAGATTGGCTAGCTATATCCATGATTGGACCAAAGCAGAGCCCACCAATATTTATAATAGCCTTAATGATTTCTATGGCCACGCAGAACCTCGCAGGATACCGTTTATACTCTCGGGGCCAGATGCAAATTAAGGGGCGTTCTTAATAGAGATATCTTTAAGGATATCCCACTTTCTAGATGGCCTTGTGAAGCTGTAACTGGTCATGATGAGAATTATTTGGAAAATCGGAACGAGTTATGCCCGAATGTAGCTTGTTTGGACATCTTGTCTTCTCAGTATGGCAACGGCTTGATAGCAGCTAGCCTCGAGGCTGTGCCGTTGGCATGACAGCATGTATAAATTATATCTTCTCATGTCAGGAAATGCGCAGAAATCTCTGTTGATTTATATGTTCCATGTTGTGTTCTGCAACAGTAGGTGGGCGTATGAAGGACTAGGCTGCAAAGCTACAAATAACGGGATTATTACACACATCATCGTTGCCCGGGCACCCCTATCAACTAATTCCTCGAGCCACCCCACATATCCCAATCTCTTAGTTAGAAAAGAAGCGCTTATCTGATTCTTATTTTCTATTTCAACATTGGCCACAGGTGGGACCTAGAAAGCTGTCACATATTAGAATGATAATGACTTGGGATATGATGCGAATCGTCACCTTAGAGTGGCAAGGCCATTACGATGTTTCCAGGAGCTTATTATCGGACTGTGTTTAGTAGAAAAGGGGTCAAGGCAACTGAGCAGACACTAAAAGTTATTCCCTTAGAATACCGGTTCTCTTTTAACGGTATAGGTATACGAGTCACGCACGGTCAGTTGAGGCAATATGGACGTGAGAGTTAGACATGGAGCAATGGCTATAAATGAACATGACATACCAGACACGTCACTTGCCGGTCAGGTTCATTAGAGCTGGTACAGGCATTGTCTGTTTACCTAATTATGTAACGCACCTCTACCATACCCGCGAAATTTTCGACGAGGTCCTATGTATTCTAATACAACATCTTTCTACCAACAAGATAGCCAAGTGGTAAGGGATTTCCATCCAACAGGCTTATCTAATACTAATCCAATCATGAGAATTCCATAGGATGTTTAATTGATGAATTATAACATACCTCTGCCCAGTTAAGCTGAGGATCCTAGTATTTTTTTTTTCTTCATTCTTTATTCATTATAAAGCAAGCTTTCTGGGTCAAAACCCAACCACTTAACCGTTGTCGCTGTTGAGTTCCTTGTCATGAACAATGTAATTCTAAGCACCCAATGCTCCGAAGCTCGAAACATTCACGTAGTACTTTTATAAACCACAAGGCCAATCCCTATCACTCCCTTTCACATTTACGACTTACTTTAATATCGCATGATTTATAGTACTTAACTACAAATGTTCAACTGATTTGTGCTGTCGTATTGGCAGCCTCCCCGATACCGCAGCAACCCTCCCATCCAACCAGAGGCACTATAGTGATCCGTCAAGGATTATCAGAAGCTCATGATAGCAGCTGCTGGCACCGTTGGGGACCTTGGTGCATGGTAGCGTATGCCCTGACCTACTGCATAAGAGCTGCCGATGCTAAGGTATCTTTTGAAGATTATAGACCCTCCTTTGAATCACACGATGCTTTTTTTTCTCTCAAGGTATGTTTGAGATTCAGCTGGCATCTAGATAATTTTCTCATGTAGCGCTCGACTCTTCAGCAGGGCTGATCACACGTATGGTAGTAAAATTTGGGGTCTTATCAGAGTAGTTGGACGATTTATATCGAGCGTTCGGTGGTCAAGGCGACGGAGAAAACGTCTTACGACAAGCCCGAGAAGTTGATCCCCGATCTTACGCGGGCATTTTCGCACTTATACGCGCATTACGAAACGCAAATCTTGGACATGAGTTGGAAAATCTTGCTGACAAACGGGCATGTCCTTACTACGTCTCCGCGATCTATTCCGTCTTAATGGTGGCTTTCGCCGTGCTAATCAAGCATCCGCATGAATAGTTTCGACAACCGTAGGGTCCCCCGAGGCCTCAGCACCTTCCTGATAGCCTCTAGGTCCAGAAGTTTCTTTTCAGCGCCGAGGCTCAGAAGAGCATTCCTCGTGCGGACACCAGGAGACTCAAATCCACCCTGGTCTCTCTCTCGATCGCTGCATCTAACTTATCGTCCGTCGCTTGTATACTCTTCGCCGCTGACTTCGTCTCGGAGCGTTGCCTTTCAGGACTGGCTCGTGTCTCTGGATCACCCGGAGACTGAGATACGAAAATGTTCGGAGACCTGGGACTTCTTCTACAACGCTTGCTGCCGCCTTCGCGAAAGCTGAAACCTGCTGCAACCTCGGCAAAAGCCAACTTCCACATCGCCTTCAAACACGACGTTTTCACCGGCGTAGGATAACTCAAAAGGGAAGCGCGTATGCTTCGAAAAAAGGCAACGGCTTCTCCGTCTTCATCATCACAAGGACCTCCTTCTTCGTCCTAAGACGCTGCGCTTCGGGCGCTCAATGCGAGCCGAGGCCGCCATGTCCGTAAAGCCATTTAGATCTTGGACGGAGACAGAGATGACGGAGTCTCCCTTTTTCGAAAAGGGGAAAGGCGGGCAGGGGGGCGGCAGGGGAATGCTGACATGCGTCCTGGAGGGTCGCACCTCTTAGAAATCCATAGTCCTGACGTCTTCAAGACATCTCCAAGATGTCATCACTAGGGCCACTCTCTGATGTAAATAGAGACACAGAGACGGCCCCGTGCTTCTGGCTTTCTCTGAATCAACTACAGCGAGATATGAATCCCCTCAGAAGCAGTATTTTTTGGTCTCATGCTATTAGTATTGGGCTATACCAGATTTGAATCGACAAATATCGCTACTGAGCTATCCAGAGCATGACGGTTTTGCGCCCCACGGCATAATACCCTTTGCTAGAGTGAAGCAACCGGCAGCACCCCCGATCCACAGATTGGGCTTCTGAAAACTATTCGGGCTATGTTAGTCAACGCTGGACATAGCAGCCCGTTGCATCGTCGAGTAGTCTGTACGGACTGCCCTTCCATTTTCCGCACCCTGTGTAATAGAGTAGGACTCTACGCCAAGTCCGCCTTTATCGCTAGGTAATCATCCCAACACCATAGTTACGTAGGCGGTTCTCTATTCATCCTTACCAACCAGCTCTTGATAACAGCGTAAGCTGAACACCACAGTAACTCATGCTCCAGTTTGTGGTGTGACCTTTTGCTTCGGTTCACATCATCATCTACTACTTAGACGTCAAGAGCTGCCCAGAACCCTTTCAGGGATGTAGTCAGGATCGAGCCACGCACGCAAGAGTATAATGTATCATGTGACCATCCAAAGGCGTCCAGGCATCCCATAGTGCTAGGTTCACTAGGGTTCCAACGCAAGAAGTGGATGATATCTGGGCCACAATATTTCTTCCTACCCTGTGGACTAGTACATACCATCCTGGTATATTACTTGAATGAAGCTGTAATTTTCTAACAGGATTGGGTTCCTCCAACGTTAGGGGTTAGGGGGATGAAGGGCCCCGTCAAAGACGACTTGGCATATCGGTTGTGACTAAAACACAATATGGACCGTCGCTGTTAAAGACGTCCACAAAAAATTAGCGCAAAACCATTAGAGGTTGAACCTAGCATCGCAGTAAAGGTAATATTGCAGTCTATAGTGTCAGCCTACCTTACCAATATCAACCTAAATTGCCTGGACGTCAAAGGAAGAAAGTGTTCGGCAGGGTGTGGCGGTGGTGGGGACCGATAGGCAGCACTAGGCCCAGAGCGCCAACCGGGTCCTCTACGGCTCCCGGGGGTATTCTTTGTTAGTTACCTCTACAAGGTCTACCGTAGGATCAGGTAGAATCTTGTATAAGTTTGTATGGGGGTAAATATGCTGTGCTGGTTTCGCCAGTGCATGCCGCTATTGCGAAGTAACGAAGATCGATCTTGGCCGAAACGCCAATGTATATTCCATAAAATATCTTTTTGGAGTCTACATCCTCGCCTCATACGGCATATGGTGGTCCAATGGAGGTGCTAACAAAGAATACCCCCCTGGGAGTTGTAGGAGCCGCGTTATATCCACCATAGCAGACAAGGTTGGGCTGGAAAGCTCAAGCTCAAGTTCAGGGCGTCCCCGATGCCTCATTCGACGAAGAACGAACTTGAGCAATGCAAGTAAGCCTGCTGCTGCACACTCCCTCCCCGTAATCGAAAAGGCGGCGGCGGCCGAGATTCCTTTTATCGGCGCTCCCCGACAAGCACGAACTACGCGATGTGCTCCATACGGGAAACCCAGGGCCGCCGAAGATAATCATGATTTTTGCCATTGCGGGGTGCCGGAGGAGAGTAATATTACTGACCTCGTGGGGGCGCGGTAGGCGCTCCAAGCGAGCCATAAGCGGCGAAAAGTGAGGCGAGCTTGCTCCCCACCTATACATTTACGGGATTTGCGCCCATGTTTCCGCAGCCAGACAGACGGTGGCTGGAGGGAGGGGGAACTCGCGCTCCGATCCGCATTGAACCGCGTGTGGTGGCGCGGAACGGAAAGAAGAACAAAAACAAAACAGACTATGATGTGAGAAAGGGGTGGATGGGCTCGCATCGTAAGATCGATACAACCGAATCGGATCCAGTCGCTTGGAACGAACGCCCCCTTTTCCCTCCCCTTGGCATTGGGCTGGCCCCAGGTGCAGGCGGTAGCGCCCCAGTTACGCTGTCCACGTCAGATCGTTAATATTACCACGCTAAACGCTCTCTGGCAGCCCCGCTCATGATCGCCTCACTTAGCGGGAAATCATCTACCAGGGGCAGTACTTCTATCCTAACACGTAGATGGCGACAATAACGGTTACGGTTCGCGGGTAGTGTTAGGGTTAAGGTCAGGTCCCCCAGGGGGGCTAGGGGCCGGCGAGAGGCCCCTTATTCAAGTATATGGCTGATTATTGCTGAGGTGTTGGCATTATTGATCGTATTGGTGGTAGTGGTGGCTGTTATAGTATTATTGCAGGTGTACCAGCCCTGTTCTGTTAACGGGTTTGTATGAGGGTGGAGAGGATCGTCGATGGGGCTGCCAGAAGCGTTTAGTGGGGTAATATTAACGATTCGGTCGTGGGGAAACAAGACCGGGGTGGGAGGAAACAACAGGGTCGCTTATGCGGGTGCGTGTGCGCTAGAAGCGGCAAACGCGGGGCCGGGGAGCCGGTAAGAAAACTCCCCTTGGTGGTGCCTGAATGATGAGGCTGGATTTTCTAGTTTAGCTTCGAGAGGTGCGTTTATTTATTCCGTTTCGACCGGGGGGATGGGGATGGGATGTGATAGGAGGGATGGATGGCGTTCGGGCAGGGCAAGCAGGCTAGGGTGGGCTCGATCGAAAATCATGGAGTTTGCGTTGCAGAACAGCCTTGCAGCAAATCCCGCCTGCCTGATCCCTCGTTCTCCTCGATGCGTGCGTCATCAGGGTCTTATTGCGCGGCTTTGAGAGGGCCGCTCGGGATTTTCTGTCCCGTCTAACACCAGAAAGACCAACAGGTTGGGGAGGGGGGGGGTCGCAGAATGACATTGAGAAGCCACTAATACCGTATCGTTCCTTTCAAGTTCATACATCCGACCCCCCGGACAAGTTAAGGAGATGCGTGGGGGACCGTATGACTGTTTGGTGTCGTACAGTTCCTGCGAATTGTGATGAGATACCAACTAGCGCTATATTCGTAGTCATACTTCTTCGTACGCAAGACTAGAAGAGGCATCATTCCAGGGTGGTCCGGGAATGACGCGTAACTCGTTCTTGGTCCGGCATCGCTCGCCTGTCGAAGCGAACCATACTACTAGATTACGACATTGGGCTGTTGGCATGTTCGAGATACAAGCAAGTCATGACAACGCCACGGAAAAGTTGGATTCTACGAAGTAGATTCGAATGGAATAAATATTGCTCTCCCATTGGATCTTGGATGCCATTCATATCTTAAAGTGGCGTGAGCTAACTAATGTTTCATGGTTATTTGGACTGACTCGTCACATTGTCAAGAGGCTGTGGGAGAAGACTTGTTGACAAAAGAAACATACCCCAGGGGACGTTGATGCGAGTAAAGAAGTCAAAGCTGCCAGATTCCGCCAACGCCAAAATGACCCTATCTTGCCAGTAGCGAACATGGGATTCGATGCTTGCTGTCACAGGCCTGCGGTTCTCGCCCGTCCAGCTGCTCCAGAAGTCTGATCAAATCCCAAATGCAGATATGGATGGCCAGGCTCCCCGAAGTCCACACCTGCGTATTGTGCGAATCCCTGACCCGACCTGAACACCTTAGACCCGAATGCCCCTGAATGATGCCATGGAGATTTGTCCTCATACATGCTGTAAAAATAAAACACGAAACAACACGAACTTTCCGAGTCGTTTCCAAATCTATCTTGTCATTTCCCTTCAACACCTGTACAATGCTATGCTCCTTTTGGCCCCTGTATCCCTTGAAGTTGGAACTTGACGGGTATGTTCAAGTATGTACTTGAAAAGATGCAAGACAACCACCGGAGTTACTCCGCGGAATGAAATAGAAATAAGAAATATACCCATGTCCATGATACGCTGAACCCGTGCGACATTGAACTGGGGTATTCGTGATGGATCGAATTCGACCTGGAAATCATCTTGCATCGGCCGCTGCGTCCGTTCAACATAACTGCAGAGGTCGTGCTGTGATGATACATGCGCCAACGCCAAAGGAATATTGTACAGGCTATAGTGAAGGGCTTCAAGAAAATTCGGAAAGACTCCCGTCAACACTGGTCTTTTCGAAACTGGACTTAGTGCTGTTAGAGGACCGATTGAAGACGGTCCTGCCAATATGCTTAAACTTCCCGACGGATTCGGTCGAGGCCCCTCGGTTCACGTAGACACTGGTCACGGGATACACCTTGATGAAACAGAACAAGGTGGAGAAAAGGTACTGGTCGCCGTTGGAATCCAGCAATGGCAAGGTACGGTAGCCCTGTTTGAGATTACTCAGCTTCGCTGTATATGTCGCAATAGAAGGATTGCGGTCGCTCGGGTTCTCGCCGCCAGGAACGATTTTGACATTCCACTTGATGAACACGAGCTCTGGGAATTTGGTAGTGATGTTGAAGACGAACTCTCGATCGAAGATCGGGTTGAAGCCATTCTCCCTGACAACCTGAGTGTTGACCTTGAGGGGCGTGTCCGTCAAAATGGGGATCCCAGACATGCTGTCGTGTTTGTCCCGTTTGTCGTTGGTGTGGAAAATCTCAACCTCGACGTAAGGGTCTAGAGTGCGGTTTGCAGGCAGACCCGCTGGACGCATGAGTTGTTGCGCCGAGATGACCTTGATTGTGAAGGTCATATTTTGGCGCTCTAGCTTTCCGATGGCCTCGGCGGGAAGACCATTTGGCAAGATTCGAATCTCGCGCATGGATTCCGGCTTGAGGACGTAGCCCGAACTGTCAGTGCCGCCATCGAACATCGCTTGATTCATCTGCATGCCAAGGTCGAACGTCTGCCAATTCAGGGCTGCCATCTGCACCCCTCTTCTCCAATACAGCAGCGGGTTGAAATTGTTAGATGAGACACGAGTGTACTGAGGATAGACTCGCATCAGGTAGCGCATATTGTGACGCGTCAGGGCCATCTTAGAATCGGGATTCTTCGAGTGCCTCCTGAAGGTGCCTTCCATAAAGGACAGTATGTGGTTGCTCAACTTACAATCGGGTGATTCAAAGCCATGGAACTTGACGCCGGTACAGTAGACGCCAAGCTCACCCAACTTTTGGACGATTTTGCTTGTCTTCTGGTTTCCTCGCATCTTCTCCTCGTCTGAATCACCGTCACTCGTGCTGCTGCTGTTGACTTCATGGACCTCGCCCTCTGTAATCGTCTCTACTCGCTTACCGACCATGCGTCGAGGATTCTGGCTTGGACTGGCATGTGGGCTTGGGGACAGATACAGCGGCGGGATCGAAGAGTTATCCGAAGGCACGGGTTTGGGGAAGGGTGACGTTATGCTGTTGCCTCGCCGTCGGCCGTTTGACTGGCCGCTTGACTCGCCGTTGCGCCAATCGAATTCTCGATGCGTCCGCTTGACCTTGATGAGAATCCGGTCCATGAGCTGTGAGGGCGACGGAAGCTTGTCCGACGAAGGATCGAGGGGGGCAATGACAAGACGGGGTCCGAAGATCTCCTTCATCGTCTCGGCCATGATTTCTTGTTGCGGTGCACAGCAGTGAACTTCAAGTGAAACCCAAAGTGGGAAACGACTGGCCACAAAAGCGTATTTGTTAATAGTGTGGATGACTTCACGGAACAAGATGGGGTTCGTCATAGCGTAGCCGTGTTTGACTGTTGGCTGCCCATCGGATCCATCCCAACAGTCAATTTCCACACTACGGCATCCGCGTATCAACGTGGTGATGTAGCCTTCAATAGAGGATACATCCGCGAATTGGCGACCGACTAAATAGGTATTGTGCGAGCTAGATATGAAGTACTCGTTAATAGGTCTATCAAACGAATAGTCGGGTGGCGCCCGCACAAGCTGGTGGTTGTCCTTAGACGTGAGATATGCCGCGAAGGCTTCCTCGCACATTGTAACAGAATCGCGGTCTAATCCCTGAAATTCGGTGTTCTTCGGTCTGTATCGACGAGAAAATCGAATGAACCTGGCTTCGCAGGCAAGGTAGTTGCTGTCGTTGATATCCTCGCACTGGACTTCACGTAAAAATCTCTCGAACTCGGGCCAAGTAAGGCCCTTTTCGGGCTCGGCGGCATATTCGATGTACACGGGTCGAATATCCTCGCGCCGTTTCATCTCACGTACGAAGGTCTGGAACTGGGAGAAATTCAACCGACCGGTTCTGTTAGTGTCGGCGATTGAGAACTTGCTCTGAAGGTCCTTCTGGGTGATGTGAATATGCAGGTTTCGACAGACCTGTTCCACGCCACGGAAGTCCATTTCCTCTTCGATACCGGAGTGCTGCCTGTTTTCGGACTGTTTCGCTTGTTTCGCCATCTCGCCATTCCAATAGCTACGGACCGCGTGGTCGTTGAAAGCCATGAGGGACGCCATTTGATCCTCTCGGTGCCTTGAGATCAGGTGAAGGGCGGTGACCCAATGGGCGAACGTTTCCTCGTCGTCGGCGATCAGGTGCATCGTTTTATTCTTGGATTTGTCGGGAAGGTTGTAGAGTATCGTAAAGAAACGGCTCTCCTCCGATTCAGGAATCCCAAGATCACGGCGATACTGTCGAATATCGGAACCTATTCGGATTTCTTTGATATCGTCGATGTACAGAGACTTTAACGACCGACTTCGGTCACCCCACGCTATCTTGCCGGCATCCGATTCAAGAACGAAGAACATCCGTTTGTGTTTATTCTTCTTGGAGACTTTGGAAAGATAAGTCCCTTTAATCAGCGCCAAGGGGATGATCGGCCCGGATGGTGCATCAGTCGTCGAGAGGGATCCGGCGACAGAGGCTGCATTACTGCTCGAAGAGAATTCCCGCGCCATATTTTCCGCGCCCAGGGTAATGCCCAGCTCATTCTGGTCATTCCCAGGCTCATCGTCGGAATCCGTGAAAAGTACAGCATCCCCCGGAGGAACAGTGCTGGTGCTGTCGCTCCGACGTCGAATGATGCTCGGGCCAATGCTGCCATCTCGGCTATTAGGCGCAGCAGACGACTGCCGACGCGTCCTCGCAAACTTCTGAGCCTTGTTGGACAGTCGACGTATCAAGCCTCTGCCTGAGCTATCACCCATCACTCCGGCCATGGAACCAAGGCCGGGTGCTATGTTGGGATTCATCGAGTTATTACTAGGCTTGCGAGCCATAAGAGGTTCGCCGAGTGCGAAGGGCGTGGGCGGGAATTGCTCGACATCACGCCCCCCATGCGAATCTGGGGAAGGCTGTGCGGAACGGGGTGTGTTCAATGAAGAATTCTCTGGAGACCTTCTGGGAGAGGCATGTGGGGGACAATGTGCCATCCCAGCATTAGGTATCAGGTAAGATCCGGGGGCCGAAGTGGGAAGCAAGCTGGCCGGGTGATTAGCGTGTACATGGCTGGATCGTGTCCGCCTCAGTAAGGAACCTTGGGCTGCCAATATTGGCGTCCCACAGGAAGCTTGAGATTCGGAGCTGAGGCGGGCAGGGTTTGAGGCGGAAGACATTGTGGCAGATGTGGAGTAGATGCCGGCACGCGCGGTGGATACAGCACGGTGCAATAAGACGGCACAACGGAAGCAACTCCGAAGTGATCAGGGATCTAAGTTAAACATATGAGGAAGTCTAGTGTCGTGTGCCTCATTTTTGTATCATCTGTCTGGATTCCCAATGTTCGTCGCTCCCAATAACGAAGGTCGGATGCCCATATGGAAGAGGCTACTCTCCTTGGAATCCAACGTTGGAGGGCGGAGGGGCGGGGCGGACAATAAGATACATATACCGTCGTGATAGTGAGCTTGAATGGTCCGGGGAGCCTCCTGTACTAGACAAGGCCAGAATCGAGGCTGCGAAGCACCCGGTGCCCTCTCCCCAATATCAATAATGCTGGGAGACGCGAAAGAGGAGTGCGTCCAATAAAGTATAAGACATGTACAGGTACGGCCGGCCGATACAGGTACGTCGAGGTACCCAAGGTGCAAGTGCCTGCACCTGCAAGTCTCAAGGCCAGACCGGGGAGGATATGAGCAGTAGCTCACAGGAGGAATGGTGATGTGGCAGCTGTCATGCAAGTCGACAATTTGGGATATCGAGGCCTTAGTTGGGATTTAAGATGAGCTCGAACTTTGATATCGTGCTGGTCCCCACGTACACAGCTCAGATTTATTCCCTTTAAAGTGGCCGCAGGATTCCTTCCCAGTGAGAGAAGAGAGATCTTCGGCAATATCTCCTAGACTCAAGCCGACTCAGTCGAATGCAGCGGGAAGCCTCGCTTCCTCAGTACGGTCCGGCAAGAAAGGGCGATGGCCTGCGCGCAGCTTTCTTCAGAATGCGACTTTGCTTGTCAAATACGTGGGTAAGGTAGTCTGTCTTCGCGTGCCCCACATACGTTTGCGCTGCTGGTTCTGATTCAAAGCGCCGCCTCAGACTCGAAATCGAAATATGTCGCTGTAACTGGCAGCTCGACAAAAGGCTTAGGTAACCAAGGATCCGAGACGGGCCCAGTCTTGCCTTCAATGGCGTATAATAACTCTGTTGTGACTCTTTGTGGATGTGGTGTGGGATACGGGCGCAGCATGCAATGATGTCGTTTTCCGTCCTTGGCTGATGATCTATATGTGAAAGTGTGTGGTTCTGCCGTGCCTGTAGGTTGCAGCTTGTATATATATAATAGGTGGCGGATGCGACTCTGGGTGACGGGCCCGGGGTCTTCAAATGTCGCAGAGGAATGAGGTCCGTGGAGTCAACAATGAATGTGGTCGGCAAGGAGTATTTAGTGACGGAGCGGAGAGGAAGGGATGAGGCGTGGCCAGTCACCAGGGAATTGGCCACAAAAAAAAGAGCAAGAAAAGTACTCGCGCTCGAGGGGTTCACAGGCAGTTAGGCAGGTCACTGGAGCTAAGTGGCCCGTAGTGTAGCTGGGTACGAATAGGCATAATAGGGCCGCTGGAGACAGTTGAAGTTCGGGCTAACGCGCCCCGTAGAACCTTCTTTAGCAGATTGGACGGCTTCGTCAATTGGGTGCTAGGTGGTACCGTGTTGGCTTGGAGGATGGATTTGCCAAAGTATAAACGGATGACACAGTACGAGCTTCTAAAGATTTCAAGGTTAGCACAGGCGTGTACCTAGCCTAAAGGTAGGCGGTTAAGGTACCTACAAAACAGGCTCAAAAAGTACCCTATCAACGGGTCGAGAAAGCAGTACCAGCAGCGCCGAACTCAGCGCTACTGGGATCCATTACAAGAAGATCAAACTACACGTACTACGAAATAAAATTAAATCAACGTAAAGGTACACACTTAATTCGAATACCGCAAGTATCTTGTCAATCCGGGCGATATATGAACGTTAACCACAAACAATACACGATGCGGTACATGTAGAGTAAGCCGTGAAATCAATACTTGACCTTCATTTGATCGAAGACCCATTTTACGGGTGCTTCCTCTCTTAGTTGTTGTCTGGCTCCCCTTTGTCTTGGCTAGAGCAGGGGTATGAGAACCTTATGGAAGCCGAGGAGAAAGAATATCAGCCACTCAACTTTCTCGATGGCTGACCTGTTCTAAAATGGCCTCCAAGGGATGACCACTTTCGTGTTGGAGGGCGGGATAAAGTTGGATCAAATAAGTACCAAGCTATGTATCTGGGTATTCCTTGGTTTTCGTTTAATTCAGGATTCTATTCAATCTCATACCTAATAGACCGCCTCGGAAAATTGTAATTATTTAGAATAGCCATAGGGAAACTAGATACGCCCGACTCTTTATATACATGTGGTTAATAGCAGTGTACCCGGCATCAGGCCACGCTCGTCACGATTACGGTGCCGAACAAACATTCAAGTTACCTCACAAGACATTGAAGTATGCAGCCATGTATTTACTAACGTTGGAGAGAATGCAAGCAAATCCACGCGCACATGCCACTACCCTGCTAGGAACTGGTTCTCATCACAGCCCTGAGATGGATACCGTTATAGATCGGTGCCGCGTGCCTACTTTACCGACGAGCGCTCATGCTGCTTGCATACATAATTGAAGTACGGAGTATAATCTTTGCATTTAACAGTATGGATGTCGGTCCCGTTCAGTGTGGTCGAAGTCCCCTTTAGCACTCGCATATGCAAGTCATTCTTGACAGCACTAGAAATCGCACGGCCAGTCATCCAGAGATTCCGCTTCGGCTGGAAAATAAAGAGATCATACTATATGAAAGCACCCTATAGAGCGAGTTTCCACGGCTAAACTTACGACATGTAGAAACGGACATTGCGGTGGCAGTGGAAAGGGGAGGACCGGTGAGAGGAGGATAATGGGAAAAAATTTTTTAATCCGTATTGGAATGAAGATGAGCGCCAGAGGAGTGACAGTCTCGGGCATAGCCTCAGCCCCACTAGCAACAACTGAAGTCTGTGAGCATGACTTCATCATCTCCCACCAATCTAATTCTCTGCAGGGCTTCCGCAAGCAGGTACTTGGGCAGGTACAGAAAACGGCTAGGAGGTTATCCAGGGGTATCCAGAGCTCTGGGCGGAACATACACATGCATGGTTGGACTGACTTTCAGCTTGGTTGGGCCATTGGTGGATCTAAACATGCAATCTTAGAGGTATCAACCCAAACTCGTTCGAGACTTAATTACACATATACGTAGATATCAGATAATCATTTAAGGCTAAGCATAATAAAATAGCTAGTATCTATAAAGCGACCTCCAAGGAACGGGCTTGATACCTATACTTTTGCATAGTTTAGGTATAGAGATTGATGTTGTATAAATCATACGTGCTCCCATAAAATATGGGTACCTCTTACTGAGGGTATAGGCCGACAGTGATGTAATTGCCCTGAGCCCACCCTCCACAGAAGCTCGTCTCGGTTCTCGGAATCCCCAGTCTAAGCGTCATGAAACCTTAGTTGGGCTTTGCTTTAATTGCGCGCCTAATGGTCCTCTCGCCCAACAACGTTGGCAATTCGCGCTGAATGGACCAATGGACAGGCAAGCAAACATGTGTTTTCTGGTTCACCAACGGCTTTCCGGTAATGCGCTGATCACGGGGGTGGCCAGGTAGACAACCAACCTAAAGCCACGGTATTTTACAAACCGTCACTGCCATCATATGTCCCTTGTCGCCCTTGCATCCCGAAAATCTTTGATTATTTCAAGTCTTACGGCACGCGAAAGTGGAGTTTTGAACAGACACCATCAACTTGCCCTAAGTATCCATCCCCCGCCGTGTATCCCTTTCCGGAAGCGGGCGCTGCTGATGCGCGAAGAGATAGGTAGTACGAGCATCGCGTCATAGTCACTCCTGCAATCAAGTCCAATTTCTCCACAGCCGCCCTGTGATGCCAATCATCATAATCATCGCCTGCCTCGAACTTCATATGCCTCGGCTAGCAGAGGTCGCGGCACTTCCTACATTGATATGCCAATACGCAAGGGACGTTCTACGCGAGCGCCTTCTATGGATATCTTCCTCTTTTACCTCATTTTCTTTTATCTCCCCTCTTCCCCTCCATTGTGGACCCCTGTCGCTTTATCTCGATAACTCCCTTGAAGTCAAACGGCCCGTTTACTCCTCCTAATAGATCTACACCTTGACCGCGATTTTACAAACTCCCATCTATTTCGTTTATAGCCGTCTATTCTTGTCTAGAGTACTTGCCTACTCCATATTGTCCTCTTGCGGCTTTATTCAAGGACCCTGGGACATCAAGAAAGGTCCAACTCCACCAAGTCATATCCTACAGGGCGCATATATCGATGCTCGTCGGAGGATAACTGACTGCATGCAGCATCTATACCGTGCTGCAAATACTGCACGTAGATCTGTCAATCAATCCACTGCCTGACAAAGTGTCATCTTTCAAGCTATGGCGGAATCCGCCAACACAGTCACACGAGAACATTTATCATCTCAAGGACACTCACGGAGCCTTGCCAACAAGGTCGACTGAGCATTCTTACTGGTTCGTATTAGCCAATTGGACTTCGATGGTTGGGCGAGCATCCAATTCCGGAACAGTCGAGCAACTCCAGTGCACACCGCTCAATTTTCGCATTTGAATTTGTCGAGAATATCTCGGCATCCAACTGTTCTTGTTGGACACCAAACCAAACATAAAATCGCTGGGCAGTCTCACCTTAGCTCACCGACATTTCTGTCATCATTCCAGTCGTCGCATCAGAGCCTATCAGACAGCTGCCGGCTCAGTATTTGGGCGTCTAGGGGAAGCCCAATGCCACTTGCCAAAATCGACCTGCTTTGGCGGGATTTAGCCAATCACGGCTCACCGTCCCGTGTTTCACTCTCCCCTTGTGCCGTGTTCCCTGCCATAGCGACCGGACCCTGCACGTGCCAGAGAGACTACAACTCAACTTCTTGATGTTTCTCTACCCTAGGTTGTTTAACGTGGCTTGATGCGAAGAATACATGCCATCGAGAGGCTCTCGCCAATGACTCTCCCTATTCAGCCGCCCGATTGTCGTCGACATTGAGGCATGCCGAGGCTCCTTCCGGTATCAACATGATTTCAGCCCCGCGCAAACGGCTAATCGGACGTCATCCAGCCCCTCTCGGAAAACGCCAACTCAACGATACTACGGCGACTGAAGTAGCACTGAAGCCATTCGTTGCCCCCGGCCATATCTCAAAATACACACCCAGCAGTAGTAATATCTGAATCATGCGCGGCTGCAGCGACATCAGATCCGGTATTTTGCTAAGCACGTTGTATCGCGTTTGTGTCCTCAGACCACACTTAGCGGCTAATTACTCTGGACCATCGAAAATGTTGATGGCAGGGTGATGCGCCCATTCGGCAGAAGCCGCTACATAATACTCTTCCGGGGCTATCGTCATGTTGATTGGTGACGCCGTTGTTTCCCTTGTTCGCAGTCGTGAGAGGACGAGCCAAAGGCCATCGTCAAGGGGTCGGGTTATCGTTGCTACGACTGCGTATTTACACAATGGCATTTTAAGGTGATTAGAGGCTGCTAGTAAGAGTGATAGGGCTCGTGATATGATTGTCGATGCCAGATAAGCGGACCCACCAGCTAATTACCAGCGGTCTTCGACACGCCATGTCAGCGATTTTGAGTCACCACAGATTTATGAAAGCACCTTAAGATGCATCTCCAAACCGGGCCGAGCATTCCCAATCATCGTGGACGCAAGTTCCATACATGATGGTTCGTTAATAGTATATCCATATATACCTAAACAGTAATCCGAAGCACAGTACGTGGGGACGTTTGAGTGCGGAGTGCAGTCCTCAACAGCTGCAAAAAGCGGGGCCTTCGATTCCGTGAGAAGGCTCTGGTTGACCTATAATGAAGTAATAAGCGACCGGGTAGACCCTCTTTGGTGCGATGGTTAGGCATGAGCAACAGATGGGAAAGCGGCCTCTCTCCTGCGGGTAATGGAGCACGCAAGTGGACTGCAGTGCAGTCTGCACATAATTCGACGACGTTCCGGGGAATCAGAGATCTCTAGCCGAAGGCCTCGCCTGGGTTCGTTGTCGTGCCTTTCGCTACAAGCGGCTGGCGATCAATCGGTCTTCTCCTATATGCCAGGGATAGCCGCCTTGGCGCGAGATTCCATACAGGATGTCAAGGTACTGCAGCGGATGCTTCCTATTCCCGTGTCGAGTCTCCTCGAATACAAAGCGATACATACGTGTTTTAGACTATCAAGTTTACCTACAATAAAGACCGAGAGCGGGGGGGGAAGTTAAAAGAGAAATAAGCAGGGTTGATTAAACGGGGAGCGTCCATCGGTGTCTACGGCAAGGCCAGTCTGCAGCCGCGGCCTGCACTGGCGACTCGAAAGAAGCTGTGAATGGCTGGGCAGGGAAAAAAATATGCGCAGCAGGCGCGGGAACCCTCATGATCGTGCATTGCATCGTAGCTACTGCTACGGCCTATATCTGGATCTCTGGTTATTTATCACGCCAGTTTCCATGATTCTGTGGCGTTCCCCCTGTATTGGGCTGCTAATTTGCCGATCCGGCGACATTTTACACTATAACTGGTTAGACGGCCAGTTGTCAGAGGCTGATCTCTGGGGCCGACGACTGTGATGGTGGTTTTGTTCACGGTTGCGATCCGCACACCTCCTCTACGGCGCAGCCATGTGGCGTGCAGCGACGAAACCCCTGGGAATTCAAGGTCGCGATTGGGAATGGATGGGAGCCATAAATGGCGCTTCAGCAATTCCATATCATATACATAACAATCCAATATGTCGCTGCGAACGGTAGCTCGCCAGAAAAGCCAAACGTGGGGTCGGACCAAAGACACGAGAAGGGGAAAAAACGAGGTCCTGCTGCATGGTACACTGCAATACAACCACACAAGAAAACAGGTACAAAGTCTGGGACGGGACGTACGACAAGTGTGATTCCGTCACAGCTCTCCTCAAACATAGATTCCCCCCATGTCGCCATTGACGAACCACGAAAGCCCAAGCTGAATGCGGCTTCAGGGGGTTGCGTGAGGCCGGCGGCCAATAGCAACGGCCGGCTCTGCACGTAAAAGGAATCTTGCTTCGGGAGCCGGCAACCGAAGGCTTTCGGACCCGAGCCATGGTTGGTCAGTTTTCGCCTCCCCGGAGTTGGGCAGGAAGCGAGAAAGCAAAACGAAACTATGGTGGCCCACACAGAGGGCCTCTCTTCTTTCCCCCAAACCATAGGAAAGGTTTCGGCAACAGACCGGTGACGGGGGCGATGGGTTGTCTTATGCAATTGATTGACATTCCAGCTCGTGTCAAACGCATCAATGTTATCAGCCCAAACGGGGTGTATTGATTCCAAGCTTACCTATGTAATATTTACTTCACCCTATAAAAGCAAGCAAGCTGAATGCGGATATCATCGAAAGATTCCCCATACAACGGAAAACACATTACACGTACGGGGCGATTGACTACAAAAACGTTGCTAGACATGCAACACTACCAAACGATGAGACCATGTGCTCGAGTATGTAAACGTCCTGGAGCTACCTGCAACAACTACCAGATAGAGTATATTTCCCGCCGCCTGTTCCCACGAATATTCCCTGCTGGCGTGCTTCTCTGCATGGAAGTATCTACAACAACCAGTTCCCGATGGCTTTCTGAGAACCCATACCTCGTGGGGGATTCCTTATCAAAGGTGGCCTCTTACAATCTCCTGTTTGGGCTGTCAAGGTTACACCTAGTAGCCAGTTAGAGTCGTGTGCATACCACCCTTTTGCTTACCCCGCGGTGCAGCATCGTCAATATGCACATCATTTGAAAGCCCATGGCAAAACTGCTACCCCGACGGTGGGGGAACGGAACCACGAAGGGAGATTATTCAGGAGGCTGCCCTTTGGAAAACTACAACATCGTACGATATTGCACAAAGCGGAACATTGGAGAGATGCGTTTCAGTGACGCCAAGCAACCTAGCTAAATAGCATCGTCCCCACTATACAAACCGTATATGCACATCATCATCCTTCGGGTGGAGGCAAACGTCTCCTAGTCTCGACGTAATTGGAAGCCTAGAAGGTAACAGAGATTTCTAGCGGCAGTTCACGACAGAGAAGGGAATTCGAGCATGCGACTTACCAAGATAGAATCCAATGTGGGGATTCGGGAATCGTCAAAGCACATCTCGTGATCTCACGACGTGGTGCGTATGCAGCATCTATCTAAATTAGGACAACTCCCTACCTTTACTTAAATCGGGTATGCTGTCCTCACCCCTTCGAACCCGATGTTCGAACAGTCTTTCGCAGCCCCGCGTTCCTCCAGAGCACGGTACCGCCAGAGCGAACAGAATACCCAAACTACGAGTAGGCAAGTCAGCGCACAAAGGTGACCTCGGACCGATTATTCATATCCAGTTTGCATGATCGTTTCACCTGGCTGGATCTATATATTAGCTCTCATCAGTCCCATACAAGCATGGTCACCTTGTCATGCGGGAGCTAAAATCCCAGCTGGCAAGCCAGAAAAAGGCACAAGGTCAAGACTTCGTGAGATGAGGTCAACACGGTGCAGGATGCATGCATATCGCTAGGTTCTTGCAAGACTTTAGCGTCCTGTGGCTTACAAAGCTAAGAGATGCAGCATTCCAAGCGAGCTCTGTGAGAGACGGGGTCGTAATAACTTAACAAGAACCGAGGCAGTCAAGACAACAAGAGTAGGAATCCACCCCTCGAGTATATGCACACAATACATATACATGCGTAGGCGCGGAGCTGCGCTCAACCCGCCAATCCCAGCAATGCCCAGAAGCCAGTGTAGGGCGATGTAGATCCATCTCCACAGAGGAAGAAAACTGGGTCTTCATCCACTGCGCCGGATCTGTCAGGGGTTTCTGCGTCGCTGTCTGGGGATAAGAACCCTTCGAAGGATGCGGACCCTGTTCACGTGAATGCACATGGCAAACCAACGATATATTCGAGCCCGGTCAATTTGTCCCGTCTGTGGTGGCTTTGCGGTTCTGAATGGGTACCCTCGCGATGGGATTCCGAAGCCATAATAAAAATGGACATATCAATACCCTGTCTTACATGCGTCGGACTTCCCAATTTAGCTTCCCGATATACGGCAGCGAGAACCCAGCTGAGGTGATGATACAAGCTGATAATGGGCTGGAACCGTTCTATCCATCGGTAAAGTGGTGAGATTCGCGGTAATGGGAAACTGGACACGGTAGGAAATGACGCGGCCAGGCCAAATGCGCTGT
Organism: Monosporascus cannonballus; assembly: GCA_004154925.1. Classification (NCBI taxonomy): domain Eukaryota; kingdom Fungi; phylum Ascomycota; class Sordariomycetes; order Xylariales; genus Monosporascus; species Monosporascus cannonballus. The sequence goes on from QJNS01000415.1 coordinate 37,513, forward strand.
ACTGCTCAACAAGCCGGCGCACACGAGGTTCATCTATCGTGTGCAGCTTTTCGGACAGGTCGTGAGCGCACATATCGCACCAAGTTACAACTGTCGCAATTTACAATGTATTTGCCTGTGTAACTCATCAGCAGTCCCCGAGACGCAGCATGACAGCAGCGGCGAGGCCCTGCAATGAAGGCGTGGTTGGATTAGCCCTGTGTGGATAGCCATTTTGGTGCCGCCGTTGACATTCACAGGATGCTTTCGCTAGCCAAGACAAACAATCCGCTCCATAGATGGTTAGATCAGGATCTCTGTGCCACGAACACCCCCAGTAGGTAACTGGCAGAGACATATGTGGCCTGCATATACATGCATACACCGCAATGCACCGCAATCTGACAGACGCCACCCAACATCCACCAGCGGCTGAGGTGATCATGTAGGAACTAGCACGTGAGGCGATAGCTCAACTCTAACAGGTCGTGAGAGACTCGAAGCGGCCGTGAGACATCTATTTTTGTGCATTTGGCTCTTCGAGGTGAGGGTGAATCGGTCCGGCAACATGAATAAGAGCACGACGAGGGCAATCCACTTTCTGTTGAATGATCTATCGTATTTTACGGCCCAATTTAGCACTTGAGCGCGTTCTAAAGTCCCGCACCGGATGACAGTGGCAGCCCGAATCCCTAGCATGTTGAAGGAACGGGTGCCTGGCGCCGGGCCGCATGGGCGGAAAGTCCCGCTACCAGTAATGTAAAGGACCCAAACGAACATGTCAATGCACGAATGTAGATGCTATAGGCAGTAGCTAGGAAAGGGAGCTAGTTAGCTACCTTGTCTTCATGAACATAATCAGAATGAAGCCCAAGCGGCAAATCAGACTCTAGCTACTGCTCTCGAACGGATGGGCCGGTTAGGAGGTGAGATCCATGCTCTTGAAGGTTAAGGCTATCAGCCTCCTTCTATCTATTGAACACAGACGCACAATCCTCCTGCAGCCTACCTATTGCGGATATATTGGAAGATAGGAAAATGGCATGGCGAATGATCTCCGGTGAATATGCCCGCTTTAGACCGGATGATCCTCACCGTGACCAGCCTCGCTCTAGCTGCAACGGACTTCTTCTGCCGCCTGTATGTAGTTGGCATGTTCACATGATACTGAGTTGTCCTCCCATTTCCCAATCTTTTCAGGGGTAATAGATCTTACCGAGGCCGGTGATACATGATGGCCCGCGGTAGATTCGATGCCGAGCGACTTCGAAGCTACCAGAGTCCACCTAAAGGCAATGGAAAATCACAGACGCAGCAATAGAGAGTACGGTAACAAGGCTGATCGCGTTCAGTCCCCGTGGCGCCATGTATCCCGGCTCGTTAGCATTAGCCTCATGCGGAGCGGGTGGCCGAGCTAGAATGCGGGATATGACTGATCACTTGCGCTCCTTACAGGTAGAAGGACTGAGTCGGCCCCCTCCTGCAAGTCTCTCGCAGGGGTTTACTCTTGAAGAAGTCAATAATGGTTAATTACCAGCCACCAAGGTGAGACATTACTCAGCTAGGGACGTCCTCGAGGTCGGTTCTCGTAGCGGTACCTTCATTTGTGAGCAACCCTTCGAACTGCTACTTCGCCTGCTGGCTCGCTTCGGGAGTGAAGCTCCATGCTTCGAATCCCTTCCCGTCCACCATTTTAAACCATGGGGAAATTGCTTGTGCCCCGGATATGAATGCCTCGTCAACTCAGCCAGCCATCGGGATAAACGGTAACCAAGTTAGGATTAGCTTTCCTGGCGAGTCCCAGTCCAGTGGAAAGAGTTCGGATCCGTCGGAATTCCCCCATGCCATTTTCGAGAATGGGTAGCATACCCAAACGGGAAGCTTCAACCAGGACCTTTAACTCGACCCTAACGAACAACTTAGTAGACATACCGGTCACGGCACCCCGTTATAATCCACGGAAGGCACGTTCTTCGTTTGACTTGTGACGACGATATGTGGGCGAAGCACGACCTTGCGAGTGTAGTCGCCTTTTCCCAGCCAGAACGATTGTGCTGGGCCGCCTAGAAGTATTCGTGACTAGCTGAGTTCGGTTCGTCTGTAAACTATGCCAATCCTTGTGTCCCGTCTGCGATTCTTCAAGCTGCCTCTTTCATGGCTGACTAGTTAAAGCCATGCTTAGAAAACTTTAGAACTCGCCGAACCCCTATCCCGGCTCGGCGGGCTTTAGCAACGTTTCTAAATTTTTCATCCATACAGTTGTCACATGTTAGAGTTACCGGCCTGGCCAGTGCCATGATTAATACGACTCCTCTCACGCACCACTAAGTCAAGAGAGCTGAACCTCTCGCAGAGAGTTTCAGTCACCATGGCAGATTCGCGAAGCAACCCCCCTAGTCAGGCGCCCTACCTCGGCTGTCAGCATGCCGTAGTGAAACGGAAACAAATACAAGGCAGGCTATCCGGTGTATGCACAGATACCGAAACGGCAAGGAAATAATACAGTCGAAACGACACAAGGCGGAGGAGGTTCAGCCTTAACACACGAACCTATTTGTCAATGCAGCTAGCCGCACAGAAAGGTTGGCAAATCAGGATACGGCCCGCTTGAGAGCAGGATCAGTAAACACGAGTTCCACGCCCCTCCTGCCGAGTCCCGATAAACCCTAATCTGGGGTTGCGGCCCGCTGCAGGGCCTTCACTAGTAAGGAGGGCTTACTGGGCTCCAGTTAGCCTCAGAAAACTTGATAGTTCGCTCTCAGGCTAGGGTCCCTCGGAGTGAGCCGAGTGTCAATCCAACCCCCGTCTGGTGTCAATGCGCCATCAACAGCAGCCGTCCTATCCGACGGGATTCGAGGGTTGTGTAGTGTGCGAAGGCAGGCGACGCCCTTGAAGTTAACAGTCTCTCACTGGCAGGCACTGATAGTAACCACGAGGGCGCACACATATTTGGGGGGGGAAGGGTTCCCTTGCGTTTTCTAAAAGAGATCACCCACATACATACATATATCGTTGGCTGGTTGGCTGTCCTTAACGTGTAGGTACATGGATAAAACTGCAGAGTATCAGGCACGCGAGTAAGTCTCGCTGGTGGAGCTGAAAATGTTTGCATCTTACTATTCGAAGCTATTCTTATTTGACTGGCGAACGCTGCATTAGCCTCACCTCGCTCAACTTTTGCATCACACAGCAGCGAAAGCGGAGTAATATCTACGTGTACGTAGCTCAAAAAACCCTGGCCGCGGCGTGCCGCTAAGTACTCGTTCGACTTTCGCGGATGACCGCGGCATCTATCCTGACATCGCGCCCCTGAAGGGCTACAGCAGTGGTGATGATGGTGGCCAGATGTAACACGCCTCTAAAGCCGTCATACAACGCACAGCAGCCCTGCAGGTGGCAGACTCACTCACTCATTAAGACGGCAACGCACCAGCAGGCTCTGACACTAGCATCAGGAGAACTAGCGCGCAAGATGTTGCTGCGTGGTCGGCGAGGCAGCGGGTAGTTGCATCCCCCGTCTCTCGTGTCGTGCCCTCTCAGCAACACTACCCACCCATCATATCACCCTTCCGCCCCTCCC
>QJNS01000416.1:0-22837 GCA_004154925.1 Monosporascus cannonballus
GTACTCGTCGAGGCGGTCCTCGGCCTCCTGGGCGTGGGGGGCCCCGCCCCCCCCCCCCCCCCCCCCGCGGATAGGCTAAGAACGCCCACGACTCTTCCACGCCGAGGTAAGTCCATGAAGTGATGAATTCATCGAGTTATACACGGGTCACTCTATGTACAGTACCCAATCGGTAGATTACACAGGTAGGTATTCCCTTTGAGAAGAGACACCTCGACAATACATTCGTGGTCATGCCCTAGGCGGCCACCAAATCCAGCGCTGTGCAGCAAAGGCCATTACGCAGCCGCCAAACCTCTAATATTGTTCATCCCTATTATACACATTTTGGCGCTGCCCTCAACTCCCTCCAGGGCCAATAGCCCACCAGCCTGGTGGAACCCCTAGCCCCAAGTCGTGGCCAACTGTCGTCCAAGCCCGGCCAAGTCTATCATCATGAGGTGGAAGGTGGAATTCCCGCAATTAATGGCGTGTCTGCGGAAACTGGGAGTGGGCGTAGCAAATCAAGGCATAAAAGTGACCGAGCCTTTGGAGTCCGCCGGTCCCGAGGATGCCGGCACCGACTAGACGAGGCCAATGGCCGAACAGCTCGATGCGGGCTAGCCAGCGTTGCATGCCGAACCTTGGTAAGAGAGGAGCTTGTCTGCTAAGCAGAGATTCATCCATGATGATTTAAGGGGCTGTTTTAAGGGCCCTTAGAAGGGGATGTTAGGAGAAGCCTGAGCACCAAGAGCTTCTTGTTGCTCTTGCAGCTCTTCACCGCCGGCCTCTATGGTGATTCCAAGGCCAACCTTGGCAGATTGCTGCGCACGGAGTCAGACATGCGAACGGGCACAGACCGAGAATTAGAGGTTAACTCACGGTGTAGTGATCGACGTCAGCACAGAAGGACATCGTTACAGGCGGTGCCACTCGCTTTTCGAGGAGACAGCCCAGCTTGCCCTTGGTGTCGACCTGGGCCCGGAACGTCGACATGCGGAAGTCATATTTCACACCGACCGCGGTGACGCCTTCCTTTTGTAATCCTACCATGCCAGGTGCGACCTGCAGGGTCATATCGACACCGGCTTGCACCTTGTCCGACAGCCGCCGCCAGTAGGTGGCATTCAGAGCACCCTGAGCATGCAGCTGAGCAGTCGCAATCCAATCGTCGGCCTTGTATCTTGCGGCGTAGGACATGGCGGACTCGGGGGGTTGGCTTAGCGCGGCACGTTGCCAGACAGCCTCGACGCCAAGAGCGAGTCTTCGAGTCACCGACTGGAGATGGCTGAGGATATAGATACCGGTAAAGCCGCCCTCGATATAGGAGGGGTTCAGCATCTTAAGAGAAGACGTGAAATCATTACCGGTGTATTCGTGCTCGATGGACGCCATATCCTGGGCGCCTATTTGGAACTGGGACTTGGTGACGAGCGAAGGACTCCATCGGTAATTGAATCGCGTGGATAGCATGCCATCGTTGTCCATGCTTCCCTGCAAGAACACCTATTTTGCGATAGACATATGAGCATAACGACGGGATTGGAGAGCTCGCGGGCCCGTATAACCTACATTGTTGGTACCATAGAGGCCGGCGAAAGCATAAGGCTTCATCTGCTCGCCCAGGGCGAATTGGTGCGAGACCTGGAATAAAGGGGAGAGGCTGACAGCCTTCGTGAGGTCGGCCCTCAGGCCAGTGTGCATGTAGTTGGTCAGGGAAACCTCTCGTTGGACTTCCTTGCTAAGAGACTCGATGGTGCCGGGATTCGAAAGGCCGAGCTGAGCTCGCCGATCGGAAAAGGACCGGAATGCATCCGCGACGGCATTGGATATGGGGTTTGAGGTTAGGAAGCCTAACGGCGCATCAAAGCTAGAAGACATTGTGACAGATGGGGGAGGGGGGGTGGTGATAATGGGCGCAACGAGGCCGATGACGTGAGGGCAGGCGAACGTGAAGACCAGCGACTCGGTGGCAGGCGAAGAGTCGGATGAAAGATACCGGTCCTTTCAATTATGATAAGAATTCGGCGACTAAATTACTCACGGAGGAGGCCTGATTCTCTTGTGGTGAGGGTGCCAGATTTGACGTCTCGCGTGACAAAATGGGCAAGCCAAGCCTCATAGGCGTCGTTGAAAAATCAAAATTTCTCTACGGTAAAGGCTATGGATGTAAGTATGTACTACTAACGTTAGGTAGGTCATAATCCACAAGGGTACCACCCCTACCCCAAATTCGACCTTGGTTGTACAAAGTTACTTACCATGCGAGTTCTTCAATCCAATGTTCCTTGCCCTTGCTGCAGTGGTTTTTACCGTGGGGTCAGACAGATTCCCGCAGGAGATGGTTGGTTGATTCTTGCGGCAGCAGCAGGTGGTTTGACACAAAAATTGACGCAGTGTCCCAAATAAATAAAACGCTTCGCATCCAGATCTAAAGCGAGAAGCACGTGTGAAGAAAACCAGAAAAATTATTAACTGAATAAAAAGACTTATTCAAAGCAGCCGTGAATCGGCCGTATATACTCACCATTTAAAAGGTGGAAGTTGCTGCTTATATATCGGTTTTCAACGGTTGTCTTGAAGGTGCGCCCACTTTTCTGTCAACCACCTGAGCATATACCTATGCGTGAGTATGGCTTATCGATATGTTCCTTACGAGGGGCCATCTTTGGGGTTGTCGGGCAAAAGTCCACAGGCTCCGTGTTAGCCCTTCAACCCGCGGGGCCCAAAGTTTGCAGTATTTGAGGGCTTATCATTGGTACGTGCTCCTGGCGTTACGTCAATAGGATCAATTATTATAGGTACATCGGTTGAGGCCCATTTCTGCTTTGTCGTTGCTTGAGATTACTGTAGTTCTAACAGGTAATAAGAATAACTCTTATTACTGCTGGAAGGCTAGCTACTTAAATATTTTCACTGCGCATAAGCGTTTTCATTTATAATGGCGTTCATTACCCTATGCGCAATATCATATGAAGCCCTCAGGCTAGCTGATGCTAACTCAAAGGATAGCTTGGGCTTTCCCTGCATTATTCATTCTTAAAAGGTTGCAATATGACCGAGCTCGTTGGATGTGACTTATTAATAAGAAAACTTAATTTATTAGATAGATCATCCCGAGCGCTGGGAATTCATGGCTCTCTGCTCCCCTAACCCACAAATGTCCTATCGCATGCCATCCTACCTCCGATCATTGTCCAGACCAAGAACTATATACGAACCTGTCCTACGTTAGTTATATCTAATCAGTTTGACCATACATATATATATCCATATATACTACATTCCAAGTAATGTGCATGTGTTACACCCTTTCAGCAATCTGGCGCACCTTCACTTGAACAAAGCTGCTGACGTGCCAAGGTAGAGAGTCTCTCACACCGTTTGGAAGACCGCTTTTCCCACATAACTGTCCTTGCCGACTTGAATCGTTTGCGGTAGGTTATAGAGGACTCACTTGGTTGGTCTGCTCCCTAAATCCTCTTGCTTCAGGCGAGGCTATTGCGCAGTGTTTGGGTTGGTCTGGCTGACGCCGGACAGCCTCCCGTCATCTAGTTGTGACGTTCAGAACTCAAATCGAGAGCGCTGTCTGCCTCCTTGTGTTTCAGGTACACTAGCCCCTACCAGCTGCGCGCTCATCTTCGCTACTACATTCGTGGCTATTCCAGCCTTCTGGGAATCTGGTCTGGTTAATGTTCCTAGCTTGATTCGACCCGTACTTTCCATACCCTGTGGTGGATAGTGCTGTCGAATTTCCTGCAGGCTGCTCTTTCGCTGTCAGCCCCGTATAAAGTTCAAAAGAAAGCGCAACCAAAACAAGCCTTTGGTCACCATGGATACGTTACTGTAAGTGAAACATTCTTCCTTGAATCCGTCTCGCCCGTTAGGTGCCTGTGTTCGATAGGAGACCTGATTTGAGTCATTGGTTTTGTTGTTCAAGCATCCATCTGCCCCTTAACGCCTCCATCTGTTGGCGTTAGACTCCGAACTTTCAAACGGAACTATGAGCAGGTGACCAGTTAACTTTAGAAACCCTGAGCGTTTGGTGTTTTCGTATTTCAGCCCGGGCCATTTTCTAGGTCGAAACCGTGCGATGGCAAATACACATGGGCGATCTCCCCCACGATGAGAATCCGGACGTGGGCGCTATCGGTCACGATGGGACTCTTGATACTGACAATCCCAGTACCGCCGAGATCGCTGCGAATTCGCCCAGGTACCGGCGGAAGAGCAGCACTTTCATCGATGGCATCCACGATGTTTCCGATGATGCGTACATGGCGCCAGCCCAGTTATACAGTACCATGTCGGGAAGACTCTTCCATTCTGGCCGTATTGCGATTGTGATGGTCGGTCTGCCTGCTCGAGGCAAAACGTAAGCCCCCCCCCCCCTTTCGGCGAGACGCCTGGATCCTCAATACCTGCTAATCAATTCAAAGTCACATCTCTGTCTCGATGGCTAGGTACCTGCAGTGGTAAGTTGACCTGTTCGCTTCGGACTTATGAGCCCGTTCTAACTGATTCAAGGCTAGGAGTAAAAACTCGGATATTCCACCTCGGGGACTATCGACGTGCCACTGTTGGTGATGGGGGCGAGGTCCCAGAGGACTACTTCTACCCTAACGCTTCTCCTTCGTCTGTCATGCTGCGGCAGAAGATACTAAAGAAGTGCCGCGAGGATATATATGCGTGGCTCAATCACGAGAATGGCCAAGTCGCGATATATGACGCGGTTAACCCTACCGCCAGCGGCAGACGTTCGCTCGCCAAGGAGTTCGCCAAACACGATGTCCAGGTGCGTTACATTTGCACTGTTGCGCATATCACCTTGGGCTGCTAACTCGTTGATAGACGCTGTTCCTTGAGTCGTACGTCGACGACGAGAAGCTTCTACGAGAAAACGCACGCAATGTCAAGATCGGTTCTCCAGATGTACGACGATACCTACCCCCCTCCCCTCCTCCCCAAATTAAATTCCGGCGTATGGCTAACTTTTATTAGTTCGCCGACATGGATCCGGATGCGGCAGCTAGGCTGTACCTCAAGCGTATAGAGCGGAAAATTCCCGTGTTCGAGACCATGAACGAAAAAGAACTTAACTACATAAAGATGATGAACGCAGGAGAGAAGTTGTTCTACAACAACATATCTTTCAACTATCTGTCGCACCGCATCGTTTTCTACCTGACCAACACCCACATCAAGTCCCGAGCCACCTTCTTCGCCCGCGCCGGCACTGCGATAGACGAGGAGAGTTACAAAGCGGACGCCCCTCTGTCCGAGGCAGGATGGAGTTATGCTAAGCTGATGGCCGAGACTCTGACCAAGCACCGCGAACAAGAACGCGCCGAGTCGATCGCCCGTGGAGGCGCCGACATCCCGTTACGCCCACTTACCATATGGTGTTCCACACGGCTACGTACTCGGCAGACGGCTGATGCATTCGAGGGCTATGGGTACAAGGTTCGGCAGCGCAGCGAGATGTCGCAGATCAACCCGGGTGTGTGCGAGAAGCTCAGCGAACGGGCGATTCGTCGGCTATATCCCGAAGAGGTCGAGAAGCACGAGTTAGACCCGTATCATCACCGTTACCCACGGGCCGAATCCTACCACGATCTAGCCGTGCGCCTGGAGCCGATCATTCTCGAATTGGAGCGCGAGCAGAACGACCTACTGATCATCGCGCACGAGAGCGTGTTGCGGGTGCTATATGCCTATCTGATGCACGTGGGCACCATGGAGATCCCGAAGCTCAAGCTCCCCCGCAACGAGATCATTGAGATCATTCCCGCCGCCTACCAGAACGAGGCCAAGCGCATCCATATCCCCGGTCTCGACCCGCGGATGGTGCCCGGCTCGCCCGAGGATATCCGGATCCCCGTCCCGGGCAGCGGAGGCGACACCCCCTCTTTTCCCGGGGGCGGACTCAGCTCCCCGGCGGAGCCTGCGATCGTAGTCGATAAGCCGCCCGAGAGGGTCGTCAACACCTCGGCCGACGCCGTTAAGGACAAGTTGGGAGATGAGGATTAGACCAGGTCCATGGCGTAGAAGTGGGCTGCTACAGAACATGGTAGAATTGTTGCGAGCTCGTCAATCATAGAGCTAGATTCTTTTGAAGAGATAGGAAGACTATATCTATCCGCATTGCTCTGTGGGAGTAATGCGACATAGTTGTTGATTCTGAATACACGACCTGCGAGCCGGACCCTGAAATATTTTCTCTCTCCGTGTGCTGTGGTACAGCTTCAACCAACGAAATCGGATTGAAGTGCTTGACGGTAACGGTGCGGGTTGTTGGGCAAACAAACAATTGACATTCAAGCATAATTCCCAGCTGCCAAGCGAACTATATGAGACGTGATTGAGTGAACATCGCATCCACTGCCCGCATTAGGTGTATACTATATTAAATACCTACTTAGATGGCTAGAGTTATATCCATTGAGGGACAAATGACGTCGTCACAGCGTCATTCCCGCAACGCAGTCGGGAAGTGAGACGCATGTGGGAGTTCACCCCCGTCATAAATCTTGGAGTGACTTCCTCAGCTCTATTCCCTTCCGTCTCCCCCCCCCGCCCCCCGGGATATCCGAGTCATACCTGACTCCGAATACCTACATGGTAGACTGGGGCGTTCCATTAGCAAGCATTCCTGTGCTCTTCTTCAACATATCGCATACTCTTCTTCTTCTAACAAAGCTCACGTGAAGGGTATGAATACACCTATTATTCACCTACCTCGTACCTACTCGCCTGCGTATTGATTAACCCACCTACCTGGCAATTACGGCACACGACACGGCAGCAATGGCGAGCCGAGAGGCGCGCGACTCCCCACCGCCATCCTACCAGGAAGTCACAGGCGGCGGCGGCGCGACAACAGGACCATCCGCAGCGGCGCCCCCTCCTCGTCGTCTTCGCGAAACGGCCGCCGGCAGCCCCGCTTCCGATCCGGGGAGCGCAACGGCATCCCGCCGGACCGCCGCCGCAGCATCGAGGACGAGTGCCGCCCGCCGCCCGGGGGCTGGGTGCGCCGCTTCGACCCGGACACGCAGCACCAGTTCTTCGTGGACACGCGCGCCGACCCGCCGCGCTCCATCTGGACCCACCCCCTCGACGACCGGGACTACCTCGCCTCGCTGTCCCCCGCCGAGCGCGCGCGCGCCGAGGAGGAGGACGGCCGCTGGTTCCAGCACCACTTCGGCGGGGAGAGCGACGACGATGAGGGCGGCGGCGGCATCAGGAGGAGGTTCACCGGCGACGATATCGTGGCCGAGACCACGGACTCCGACAACTCCGACGCCGACGACCAACACCGCCATCGACGACGGCAGCAGGGAGCAGCGGGTGCATCATCTAGCGCTAAGCCGACGGCGCAGGCGAAGAGCCAGCGGGGTTTCGGCTGTAGACTGAAAGACAGGCTCACGGGGACGACGCACGAGCAGCGGGAGGCGGCGCGGAGGAAGCGCGAGGAGGAGGAGCGCGAGCTTTACCGGCAGCACATGGCCTTCCGCGGGGGACTCTTGGCGGCCGTACGTTTATGTTATGATTCACCCCCCCGGTCCCTAGTTTCCTTCCCCCCTTCTGACGCGCCCAGATCCGCGACGACCGCCCCCAGCTCCTCGGCCACGACACTTCGGGGCGCCCCGTGTACCTCGAGCCCCCCGGGAACGGCTACGCCGGCGTCTCGGGCGTCACGAGGCTCAGCCCGCGCGTGACCGAGGTCCACTACCGCCCGGGCGCCGGTCCGCTGCCGGATGAGCTGGCGCGCGGCGCCCGGTTCGTGCGGCCCGAGGGCTACGCCGGTCCCGGCCTCTCGGCGGGCGGCGTGATGTATCCTGGCGGGGCCGCTCGGTACTACGGCCGACCCATGGGCTCGTACGCGCGGCCGTGCGGCATGGGCTACGGTGGAGGGATGGGATTACCTTTTGTGAGTATCTTCCCCTTTCCCCCCCTTTATCTCATACCTGTTCGTATTTTTGGTTGCTCTTAGTTGTATCGATATAATTCCGTTCTTTTATGGGTGCGTGGGGTTTGCTATCTTCTCCGGTGTTGTGGGGCACCACATTAATGGGGTAAGCTGGCGTTGGGGCCAGCTCTCCTCGAACTTTGTCCTCGATCTCGAAAGAAAGCGTCCGGGGCGAAAAGTTGCTAACTCTGCGGGTTGGATTTAGATGGCTCCGCTCTTCGGTGGCATGATGCTAGGTGGCTTAATGCTCTGAGAAAAGGGGGGGGAACCGCGGCGAGAAAGCGCAGATAGATTTGAACACGACATTGCCCCATAGCATCATAGTAATAAACGAATGGGATCGTCAGGCTTGCTGTGCTCGGAAAATGCATGATTCTTGGTATTGCCGCTGTTCATCATATACTCCATTGCACATTACGTATTGTCCCAAACCGTGTACTCCGTGTTTATGCAACCGTACCAGTCAATCAATCATCCCCTTCCTGCGCCTGATGATAGCCTACGGTGGGGACCTCGTACCGCTCCGAAATCAACGAGGACTCGCTCGACTGCGATAGCCTCCTGTACTGCCGCCGCCGGTGCCGCCGGTGCCGCCGGTGCCTACTCCCTCTGGGTATCTTGTTCCCTTTTGATGTGCCAACCCTAGAACCCCAATAGAAATTAATCCAGGAACAGAAGCAGCAATACTACTGCACGACGCATTCCCGCTCCGGCAGGCCCCTGCCGCCATCCTTCCCCTCCCCCCTGTTCTTGAACTTCCCGCGTTTACTGTGGCTCGTCGTCGTCGTCGTCGTCGTCGTCGTCGTGACCTCCTTCTCCTTCTCGACGGACCCCGTGGGGCCGATGCCCTCGCAGTCGTCGTCCGTGTCCACGACGGTCGAGTCCCGGGACTCGACCCGCAGCGGCTCCTTGCTCGTCTTCACGAGACCGCCCAGTCTCGACATCGTCAGACTTATGCGGCCCTCCCCTCCCTGGCTCTGCGGCCGGCTCTTGTTGCCGTTCCTGAATTTGGAGGCGGCACGACTCAACCTCTGCGTCGTCGACTCTTCCCCTGCCGGCAATAGGGCCGGGGAGTTGTTCGGGCTGGTCTCGACGAAGGCGGCGCTGTCTCGGCGGGATACGCTGAGGAACCCATCCTCGTCTGCGAAGCTGCGCCTCGATGGCAGTTCCAGCTCCGACGAGAAGCGAACGCTGGCGTTGGTTGACGCCAACGTGCTCAGGTTCTCAAAGGTGCTACTAGCTTGCCGAGACACTGGTGGCCGATCCTGGCTGTTTCCCGACGCTTCGGAAAATGTGACGTTCAGAGTCGTATCATCATACGATGGCGGTTTCGTTTCTGAGCCATCAGCTGAACTAGCGGCTACTTCGATAACTGGGACGATCTGGTAGAAAAGCAAGTAGGGCATCTCCTCCCTCAGAGATTTCTTGATATCGTCAACTGGGGCCACGCGTTGATCTACTTCGAGATCGTCGAACTTGACCCATTGCGCCTCTTCGTAGTCTGGCGGAGGGTCGCTGTCGTGTCGCCGGTTGTCAGTCAGCAACTTGGGGGCGACCCGACAGAACGCGATATAGTGGCCTGAGTGTAGGGACTCTCCCCGGTGGCAGACGACAGACTGCAGCACAAGTTTATATTCTGCGCTGAGCTCGTTCTCTTCCGCCTGTCGTTCGTCCGCGATGAAGTGCGGGAGCCTTAGACTATCGGGTATGTCGATAAACGTATTCTGACGCTTAGCGTTGCCATATTCGTCCACCATGTAGCGTTTGAGGCATATACCGACCACTGGTCGCCGGCTAAAATGACGTGCCACTTCCAAGTTGCTCTGCGGTTCCTTGTTTGCCGGCGAATGCCACGCTATAGCGGCGGTAAGCTACCGATGCAGAACATACGGTAGTAAAATAGAGAACTCACGTATCAACTTGAAGAATTGCCAAGCGGGGATGGTTACAGCCTTGACGACCGAAGCTCGCTTTTTGGTCCTTTGGAAGAGACTGGCAGCGTCTGATTCCGCGGGCTTGCCTCGCTCATCCAGTACTACTCGCTGGATAATGCTCTCCGTCCGGGCCCGAGATGGTCGCATAGTAGCCTGTGAACCGGTCCCTTGGGTATCGGATGCCATTGTCCACCTTCTCTCAAGTTGTGGTGGTTCTGGATTCTCGTCCGGCTGTGGTGGTACATTTTCTTGGTCGTTCTTCCCGCTACCACGTCTCATCGTCGTTGTGGGGGTCGTCGGTGTGTCGACAGTCGACGGGGATGACACTATATCGGGTCGCTCCCCTGATTTCTTCTCGTCTAGACTATCCCTTAACACATCGACCCGAGAGTTGAAATACTCTTCTAGACAGTCTTCCAGTTTCACCCCTTTCCCTTCCGCATCGGCGGGTACTCCTAGGTTCAAGAGCCTCTCGTACACGACCTTGTGGTCTGCGTCGTCCTTTTTGCCGTGGTGAAACAGATCGACTTTAAGAGTAAGGAGCGGAAGTTGCAAGGTCTCCGTGATAAATGCGAAAGCTTCTGAAGTATCCTGCTGTTCCAGTTCCTGGGCCTCTCTCCATCCGCAGGCAGCTAAGGAGTCTTGGATATACTGGGTCTGGAAAGCCAACGTTAGCCTCCCCGCAGAAGTGCAGAGCGGTTATAGATGTGAATCATTTACCATGTCCGTTTCGATTAACTTCCCGCTCCTCAACATGTTTACCCAGAGTCGCAACAACGCAGCTAGCCTTCTAGGCGCTTCATCCAGAGATTCGTCCTTGAGCATGCACTCGAAGGACTCGAGCTTGGCGAACATGGCGAACAATAAAGCGTCCAGGTAGCACGTCACGGCGCCTCGATTTTCCGCACCGAGCATGCGCACATTTGGATCGTAAGGGAGCAGTGTGCCTGCGAAGGACTTTTGTTGTATTATAAGCAGTTCAATGGCTTTGTCGACGTCGCCGGCCGCATATTTGGTGTTGAGAACATATTGTATATGCTCGTCCTTGAGGTTTATGAGTTCCAAGCCGGCAGCTCTGCGTTTGATCTCGGCGATCTATTAGAGTTAGCGCACTTCTCATATCAAACGTGGGAACCGGGATGTGCGGCTCTCAAGGCAACCAGGTCTTCCCTACTATCCCCGACTAACGACCGTGGGGTGTGCAGATGGAGAATGTTGGGACGAACCGTCTGAGCTTCCTTCTCATGTTTCGTCTCCCCGTTGGCAGCGCGCCTCGCCCCATCGAATCTGAATAGACCGAAGAAGGTCTCGGCGGACAAAGGTCGATGCTTCCGGTGGCGCGATAGTTAGACTAGTCCCAGGGTAGGGGAAGGACACAGCAAGGTTATATACCCTTACCTTGTGAGTGGTACCGTCCGAGGACCTGTGCTGATGGTTGCCATTCTTGTCGCGACGGCTCAGGAACTTCTTAGGCAGCCCTCCGCGTTTCATCGTCCAAGCTGACTGACCGATCTGAGTATAGATGCAAAGTACGTTACGACTCGGTCTTTCTTTGGGCGCCGTAGGGATCGCGGAAGAAAATGACCTCGAAGAATCGCAATCTCCGGGGTAACTGGTGTTAAGGGTCGGGGGTGCTATAATGGATAGTGGCTTGCATGATCTTCAGGTTGACATGTACTAGCTAGAATGCTGGGACGATGAATGGTGAGGCACGGGATTGTCGAAGGTCCAGGTTCAAAGGACGCAGCAGTGATAGCCGTAAGTAGTAGCGACCTAATAGTCAACCCGAAAGTAAGAATGGTGATGGGCTACAAGTGTATTGGCAGAATATCTTCGTCTGGGTTCCGGAAAACAAAACAACCTGGCAATGATAGTGGGTTGATTAAATGGCTAAATGATGGACGAGGGGTCCGATATCTGATGGAAAATGGTGGTACGGCCGTCAGGGGCGCGCGCACAAGGTAACGCTACTGCTAACCACCTCCCAATCAGCCCACCATATTGCTGATCTGGGGCCGCTGATCCACTCACTAGGTAGGTGCTAGGTATTCGGTAACTGAGCCGCTAAAGTTCTGTCGAACATCGGTAGCCTGTTACATATAGTGTTGCCTGGCCTTTCTCGGGAACGGGTTACTGTTGCGAGGCCGCCAAATATCGAGATACTTCGATGTCTACAATGTACGTATGTAGATAACGTCTCATATCCCGTCAGCCTTATTATCTGACTTTTAGTCACATGTTGATACTATAGTATATCGTACTCCTCATCCCTCTTCTTGCGTAACCAGAGGCTACCTACGCAGCCAGTAGATTACTACGTCGATGCCCCCCTGGGAAGTTATGACGGGGTGTTGCCTCTGCATGCCAAAGCACCTATCGTAAGGCGCCTCGCCACATATATGAGGGCACCGCCTGAGTACTCGAGTGCAAGTAGGTTGGTCCGTACATGCAGTCGACCATTGACACAACTGACAGACCTGCCAGACTGAATTTTCCAGGATGGTTACTATCGTAGAATGACAAACTCCGTAGCCAAAGATGCTAACGTCCTCCTGCTTGCCAACCTTACGTATGATGTATGGCAAGTCGTGATGCATTAAGGACCTCATGGGCTTCCGAGTTCGCTCGTATTGCTCGGTGTTGGGACATACATGCAGGACTGACTTGGACGGGGCTTCGTAGTCATGTCAATATGCAAGATAGTAACCCTTCACTGCAGCGTGCCGTAAAATTCACGGTTGCGCCGCATTACTAGTTGCCCCAACCGTTATTCGCTCCCCTTTCGAGGCAAAAGAAAATTAGGCATACGTTTCGCAACCGAGTCTCGGTAGCTGGACTTCTGATACTGAGGTACCCTCCGGACTTTTGGTAACACGTAGAGAGGTACTGGATATGCTTGATATGCTTGATATGCCGGATGTGACCCTCGATTGGGCCGAACCTTGCAGCCTTGAGAGAGAGAGAGAGAGAGGCAGATCGACGCTGGTGGCGTCACAAGGCATACGATCGTAAATTAACATCACAAGATGGGGAAGATGAGCGTGGACAGGCAGCCGCGGGGTGATATGCCGGCGCCAGTTTTTAGCCATTTGGTTCGTTTGGCAAAGCGCGAAACGCCACGACCACAACCTGGAACGGGGATCAGGGTCCATTAACTGATGTACGTACATGTACTGTTAGTGCCTGAGTACACTGAGATTAGATAAGACAATCGGCGGAGGGAATTACACAAATACCGACCGTGAATATTTCCCAGCAAGGGTACCTCTTCCAATATGATAGGTTCGGCGCGCGAACGCCGGTGAAGGGATAAAATCGCGATCTGCAGCTGCTGGAATTGGTTTCGAGCGCCTGCTAGCTTTCGCAATGGCACCTCTGCGAGAAGTTACCCGGGCCGGACGCCAATTGTTCAACGCGGCGTCGCACTGGAGGCCGTGCCCCTCCGGCTTCCGAAGATGCGCCTCAACGGAAGCGGCCCCTCCTGTGCCTGACATCGAGACGGAATCCGGTCTCACGGGGCCTATCGTCACGAGGGAGGATGTCCCCATAGTTGACCCCCGGAAGCGAGCAAGTCGGAGACGCCAGGAGCTCCCTCACGAAAGGTGAAGAGAAGACTCGACTCGCCAACGTCGCTATAGCAGTGGCATGGCTGACATCACCACTACAGATATCGATACCACCCCCCGAAGTACGACAGAGGGCCTCTACATCCGGTTCAGGCCCCGCCTTCATCGGACCCCGTAGCGCGTAACTTCGTGCCGGGGCCCTTCAACCTTCCCCGGCTCAAGCAGACATACCACTCGATGATCGCGCCCGACCTCATGACCCTCACCTACCAGCACACGCCCCCCGGAACGCCCGATAAGCCGGAACGGGTACGGTTAAGAGAATGGGACGACTCTTCGCCGTATATGAAGAACCGGCCGAAGCGCGGTCCCCGTGGTCACGACGTCCTTTTCCCAATGGAACCGGAGATCACCTGGCGCAACATCCCGGAGATCCGAGCCGTGCATATAGCGGTGTTCACTCCGCAGGCGAAGAAGAACCCGGATCATATCATCGTCGCGAAGTCCGTGCTGCAAAGCATCACGGGGGTCCGGCCGGAGGTTACGAAGTCCCATAAGAGTGTCGCCCAGTGGGGCGTCGTGAAGGGCGACCGAACCGGCGTCAAGGTATCCGTTCGCGGGAACCAGGCGTACGAGTTCGTAGACAAGGTGGTCCAGCTGGTGTTCCCTAAGATCAAGGAGTGGAAGGGCATTGAGGGTGAGTAGATATATGGCCCTGTAATGATTTCAGGGTGCTGATGAGACATCCAGGAACAACGGGAGACGGCACTGGAAACATTGGCTGGGGTTTCCAGCCTCAGGATGTCATGCACTTCCCCGAAGTCGAGGCCAACTACTCGGTGAGTCCTCCTGTAGGCTACGCCACCAAGTATCACCGTTGCTGACAAGCCGCATAGCTGTACCCATCTAAGATGATACCCGGTTGCCGCATTATCCTCGAAACGACGGCGAAGTCTGATAGACACGCTAGACTTCTGTGTTCGTCGATAGGCATTCCGTTCTGTGGGAAATTAGTAGATTAGCGCAAGCACCGCTCGTCCGGGACGATATATGTACAATCTCTGTCGCAATAGAGTGTAATAAACTTGTACCATACGTGCAATCCTAAAATCCATTCTGCTTGATTCGCCATACGATCGTTGATATACGGGGAACATGACAAAGCCTTCTTACCAGCCCACCATTTTTCGACCAGAGATGCCCATCGCCCCAACGCCAGTCATGCAACCAGTTCTGTCTAACCGAATCCCCGACCCATACGACTTTTACGCCTTCGTCACCTTCTCTTTTAGATTGTTTATCACATCGTTGATAGCGTCCATGTCCGTGGCATCGATGTTCTCCACATGCTCGCCCTTCTTCCGCAGCTCGTTCGTGCAGACGTCCATGGCGGGTTGGTAATTCCTCACGGCGCAGCTAAGCGCGTAGACGGCCTTCCTCCTAACGTCCTTGTCCTCCTCGTTCCGGGTACCCGTAGCGGTTTCGGCGTCTCCAATTGCAGCCGTCGCGTCACTACCCCCCTCCCGCTGTTTCTGCCGGCCCTCCTCACCGGCCTCCTCCCCCTCCTCCTCGGCGGGCGCAGGCGCGCGCTCGCCGAGCGCCATGGCGACGAGCCTCTCGACGCCGCCGAGGGCCACGAGGCGCTCCTGGCAGGGCGCGTTGTTCTGCACGGCGGTGGCGACGCACCAGGTGGCCATGAGGCGGACCCTCGCCTCGCCGTGGCCCAACAACCCCAAGAGCGGCGTCCAGAGGCCCAGCTTGGACAGCAGGTTCGCGTTGTCCAGCGACTCGACCAGCTGCTCGAGGTTGTCGAGCGCCGTCAGCCGCGACTCCAGCGTTATCTCCGGGTCCTGCGACGTCGCGTGCTCCACCGCCGCCTGCATCAGCTCCGCGTCCGACGGCCCCCCGAGGAGCTGCGCCAGCAGCTCCGGGTCGAGGTTCCGCGGCGCCGCTCCCGTCGTCGAGGTCTGTTGCGCGGCTGCGCCGTTGGTGTCGTTGGGCGCCGAGTCCGGCACCGGGTTCGATTGCGGAGTGGTGGAGTTCTCGATGCTCCATTTGAGAAGCTCGTTGAGGCTTTTGTTTTGTGCCATCGTCGGCAATATTTTGTTTGCGTTTGTGCTGATGACGATGATGTGCTTCAGATGCTTGCCCCGCGCAAGATATTGATTGGCAGAGTTGGGTTCTTCGTATGGGGCGACTTGCTAGCAGCAAAAAGAAATAAGGATTTTCTAGATTGAGTCTTAGAACTACCTAGATAATCTGAAGCTCGTATTTGAGTTTAACAATAACTGCTAATCCTAATCCTTTGGCGACGTTGCGACTTCGAATTCAACATGTCATCCATCACTCGTGAATTCTTAAGAATGTCCCTGAATGTTCGCGAAGATTGGTAAAGATAAGGGTACGATAAGCCTTTCTGAGACTAGCTTGCTATGATGTGCGTTCATCTCGGCAGAGAATAATACGGACTCTATAGAGATAGGAACGATATGTACTTGTAGTGCCTGTTTTTATATCTCCTTAATTTGCCTTGGAAAACAAGATCTATACCTGAATCTCTCTCCAAGGCTGAGGATTGTCACGAGATTATAAGCCCCTATTTGTCAGCCTTGATCTCGTGTCGAGCTCTGGAATGTCATCAAAGGTAATAGGGGAAGCTGCCCCACTACTGCCCCTCATCCCCCGCCTTCGTAGCTGAAAGTGAAATTGTCTGGCAAGGGGGGAGCGGGGCGGTGAGAGTCCACAACCACGCTTGCTATATAACTGCAAGGCGGCAAGATGACAGTGTCTGAGCCCTAATATTTGAACGAATCATTACGGCTACGCTACGACTTCATCGGATATCGGATATATTGGACATAGCTCGGCTTTAGATGTCAAAAAGGTGGGTTTTAGCAGCACCCCTTTCACGTGCACCAGGCTCTGTCCGGACTCGGTCAAATCCGGATACAGCCCGTCCCTTTCGTACCGCGAGAAGCCATCACGTAACGGGCTTCATATCAGAATCGCAATCGTCAAGTCGGAACGCTAAACTCTGGTGGAGGAGCGGATAGATAAACAACTTTGCCGCTGCATAAGCAACCCGCCTGCCCGCTCCCCTTGTCAGTGAAAGAGCCTAAAGAGTCAACACCGCTTGGCATCAAACTTGACGGTGAGGTATTGCTAAACAGAATCCGCCTAGAATACCTACGTATGTGTAATAGCGTTGAAATACGTAATCGTGCATCTTCATCAGCCGCAGCCGGACATCTTTGAGCGTTGGTTTCCAGGTCCACGGACCTCATCCAGGCTTCGATATTTCCGTGTAAAATGTCGGCTTGGCATGATCTGCTTCCACCCGATAAGACACAAGGCAGAGACAAGCACTAGCTGATTTTGGGGGGGGGGGGGCTGGAGGCAGACCATATAAGAGGACGATGACGAATGAGCGGCTACGTGTCTACGGTTATGATTAATATTATCACTTCTAGGTAACAATTTTACTGCCTACCAGCGAGCTTTCGGGGTGTTATCGGTAGAAGTCCAGGTTTCCAGAGTGAGAGCTTAAAAAGGCACAAACTTGGGAACATGGTGCTACCTCGTACTAGGTGCAAGGGTGCAACGCATTCCCTTCCACTATTTTGGCTACCTGATCTGAATTTCTAAACTGTATGTACCTGCCTGGCCAGTGCCTGGCCAGCGCCTGCGCCGAAGCATCCAGGACCTGCTTTGTATTGACTTGGTCCCATTCCCCCCCCTTCCAAATCCGCCAATCCGCCAATCCCAAGTAGGGCCTCCCCAATTTCATGTGCTAAAACAAAAAGAGGGTCCCCCACCTGCCTCTGCCACCTGGCTACGCTCGATTATTTAATATTCGCCTGGGCAAATCACCGATTCAGTCATTCCTGCCACCCACCGCCTTCTCTCGAATTTGTAGGCTAGAGCGTACTTAGTACTTTGCTACCCACAAGCACAGACTTGAGGCCCCGACTCCTCTCTCCCTCACCCCCTTCAACCCAACTTGAAAGAAACGTCGCCTCCGACTTTCTAAAAACCACAACAACCTCTTCTTCCTCGGAATCTTTGTGACATCTCCCTGCGAAGCAACAAAAACACCATCCTCTCCTTTGTTCACTCGGTCGGGGCATCGCGTGAACCATCATTATAATTCTTTTTCTATCCCCCCCCTTTTGATAATAGTTGATCTTTCGTCAGCGTCATAATCCGGCACCATGGAAGGTATGCCAGCTCCGGCCTTTTCTTCCACGTCACTTTCTCTTCCACGCCCGAGACTTGAGCTCTTTTCTTCGCTTCATGGATGTCGACTAACATGACTTTTCATCACAGAGGAAGTCGCAGCTCTCGTTATCGACAATGGGTAAGCCCCCCTGTTCCCCCATTTCGCCAATCCGGAGGCGCATCTCTTCGAACCTCGCAAGGGATAGATACGATATGGCTCTCCGGCGAGGCGTGGCCCAAAACATCCTTCGCCGTGATTCGTTCCTCGGAAATGAGACTAATTCCTGTCCAGTTCGGGTATGTGCAAGGCCGGTTTCGCCGGTGACGATGCTCCCCGAGCTGTCTTCCCGTCCATTGTCGGCCGTCCCCGTCATCATGGGTAAGTTGATGCTTACGAACTGCTATCTGCAACCCTATGGGTTCTGACGAGTCTTCAGTATCATGATCGGTATGGGCCAGAAGGACTCGTACGTCGGTGATGAGGCACAGTCGAAGCGTGGTATCCTGACTCTTCGATACCCCATCGAGCACGGTGTCGTCACCAACTGGGACGACATGGAGAAGATCTGGCACCACACATTCTACAACGAGCTGCGTGTCGCCCCCGAGGAGCACCCCGTCCTGCTCACTGAGGCCCCCATCAACCCCAAGTCCAACCGTGAGAAGATGACCCAGATCGTCTTCGAGACCTTCAACGCCCCCGCCTTCTACGTCTCCATCCAGGCCGTCCTGTCCCTGTACGCCTCTGGTCGTACCACCGGTATCGTGCTCGACTCCGGTGATGGCGTCACCCACGTCGTCCCCATTTACGAGGGTTTCGCTCTTCCTCACGCCATCGCCCGTGTCGACATGGCCGGTCGTGACCTGACTGACTACCTGATGAAGATCCTGGCCGAGCGCGGCTACACCTTCTCCACCACCGCCGAGCGAGAAATCGTCCGTGATATCAAGGAGAAGCTCTGCTACGTCGCCCTCGATTTCGAGCAGGAGATCCAGACCGCCGCCCAGAGCTCCAGCCTGGAGAAGTCCTACGAGCTCCCCGACGGTCAGGTCATCACCATCGGCAACGAGCGATTCCGTGCCCCTGAGGCTCTGTTCCAGCCTTCTGTCTTGGGTCTCGAGAGCGGCGGTATCCACGTCACCACCTTCAACTCCGTCATGAAGTGCGACGTCGACGTCCGAAAGGACCTGTACGGCAACATTGTCATGGTAGGTTCAAAATCGAGTGTGATGGTCCCATAGAACCCGTTTGCTAACGTGATGCTTGTAGTCTGGTGGCACTACCATGTATCCTGGTCTCTCCGACCGTATGCAGAAGGAGATCACTGCCCTGGCCCCGTCCTCGATGAAGGTCAAGATCATCGCTCCTCCCGAGCGGAAGTACTCCGTCTGGATTGGTGGTTCCATCTTGGCCTCTCTGTCCACCTTCCAGCAAATGTGGATCTCGAAGCAGGAGTACGACGAGAGCGGTCCTTCCATCGTCCACCGCAAGTGCTTCTAAGTTTGGCCTTTGATAGTGTCGCGTTTGAGGACTCTAGCCGGTCTGATGGCGGACACGCAACTTCTGCGACGCCATATACTACACCACCTTTGACGAGCTCACAATGAATCCGCGAGATTCTGACCGACACAGGATTCCTACCATTGCGAGCGGATCAAAGTGGTTTCAATACCTATGAAAAAGTTCTGGTAATGGTCGGGAGCAGGGAGTTTCTGTAACTTCAAGAAATGGACGCCATGGGTTGCTCTTCTTCTGCGAGGCAATCCGTGCACGGGAAGGGGTAGACAATTGTAGTCGACGTAGACGTATACTACTTGTGTTTTTTTCCGTTACTACTCGAGACTGCGTGAAACTTTGTATCCACATCCGGGTCCTCGGCTTATCCATGCACGTATTAATAATGCGAACTATTGGTTCGCCCGTGAGATATACCGGGATATGCTCTCGGTGGATGGTTCTCTGCGGCGCCGGAGCAGAGTGAACATCGAGGCAGGTCCCAGTGCCGGCCCAGCTTGCCGTAGTATCGAAGTTAGAATATGCTAGCTCAAGCTATCGATAGATTTGTTGGCGGTGTAGGAAGAGTGTTGGTGGCAGAGTTACCCTTTAAATAATTACCTAGCGGCTCTGCTCTTCCCCCCTAACCCGGTGGCAACCATCTACCGCCGCTCCTTTCTGTCGTTCTTCCGCCCGGCCCTTCGGCACTCCCTGCATCTTCGTCGTTTCCATTACAAGCACCCTCCTCCTCTCCTCCTCAACCCGCCGCTCCTCCCGCCAGCCCTCGACCCGGACCTTCTCCACGTCCTCCTCCTCCCCCTCCTCCTTCTCGTGCTGCCCCTCCTCGGCCTCGTCTTCCTGCCCCTCCTCGGCCAGCCGGCGGTACTTCCGCCGGCTCTTCTTGGCGGAGCTCGCCTTCTTCCTGCGGCGGACCTCGCCCACGACGGCGGCCCGGCGCGCGCCGCCGCGCGCCAGGTCGTCGAGCCGGTCCGCCAGCAGCCGCCGCGCGCTGGTCCGGTTCTGGCTCCGCGACCGCGTCGCCTGGCACTTCACCACCACGCCCGTCGGGACGTGCTTCAGCTGCACCGCGCTGTTGGTCTTGTTCTGTTTCCCCCACCCCCCGGGGAAGGAGGTCGGGTTAGTCAGTTGTGCCCGTCCGTTTTTGGCGGGTGCGAGCGCGGAAGAGGGGGGACGGACGGGATGGAGGGAGGCAAGGCACAAAACGCAACGCAACGCAACGCAGAGCGACGTACGATCTTCTGCCCCCCGGGCCCGCTGCCCTTGAGGAACGACTCCTCGATCTCCGACTCGGGCGGCGGCTTGGGGCGCGGCGGGAAGTTCTGGTGCTTCCGCTGGACCGCGGCGCTGGAGAAGGACCGTCGGACGGAGGGCGGGCGCCCGGCGGACGGGGGTGGTGAGCCGGGGAGTGGCGGGGACGGTCTTGCCGGGAGGGCGTCGCGCACGGGGCCGTAGTAGCGGGGGGGACCGCCGTGCAGAGCGGTGGTTATCGTCGTCAGACGACGGAGGCTACTCGGCAGCCACCGCCTCGTCGCTGCCGCTGCCGCCGCCGTAGCTGTTGTCATGATCCTTCTTCGTGTCGCGGTGTTCGATGCTTGGGGAAGTTGCGCAGGTCAATGCCGGGCCGGGGAAGTGGGCGGGTTAGTCAATCGTACAGTAGTAGAAGTTAACGTTAGGCCATGGCGAAGGAGGCACATGCAAAGCACCAAGCAAGCTCGGAGACAACCCACCTTCCCCCGAGCAAGGGTACAAAAAAAAAATCCAATTCATCTATGTAACTAGGCAACTTTGGTAGCAACCTCAACAACAACATATATAAACAACTGTTACAGGCAAGGGACGTAAAAGTTCCAGCTATCTAACCTAGGCAGTATGTAGGTAGATTCGAGGGAGGCAGGCAGGCAGGCAGGCAGGGCACAATTTAACTGTGCCCCACCACCAGTTTGACTCTACAGACAAGTTACAAGGACGCACAGACCAAGGGGCTCGATTGCGCTAGAGTTATCTACCCGGGTACATACAGAGGTACTTACCTAGCCGTTGTCGATGCTCGTTGGTTGGACCGACCCCCTACAGACCCCCCCCCCGAGGCCAAGCCCAATCGCCTCCCCTGGACTGCACTGAACCAAAAACATCGACTCGTTCTGCATGTGCCGCCGAATCGAACCCTCAGGTTTAATTGTCATTCCGTCCTTCCGGAACTACCTAAACTACAAGTAATAAACTATTTCTCTTTATTTTCTTTTTTTTTCCCGCACACATAGACTGCCCAAGTTGTCGACGTTCCTTTCCTCGATTCGACCCTCGAGTTAAGATACGAAAAAAATAAAATAAAATAAAAGCAAAAAGGGATACATACCACCGTCTGTGGCCCCCCCCCGGTCTTCGTAGTAGTAGCAGTAGTAGCGCCTATCTACCTACCTGTCTCTCCATCCATCCGTTAGACGAACCGGTCGACGAGCACCGCGACGACGAGGCGCGACGGTGGTAATAGCTTTAGCTTTAAACAGGGGGAAAGGTCTATAACATAGAAAGCGGACCCGGAAGAGACCATGGAATACAGGACCAGACAACCGGAGAACCTGCCCGCGCCGCAGCGCCTCGGCCGCTGGCTGCGGCTCAAGCAGTACCAGATCGAGGTCACCTTCGGCGTGTATATGTTCACGCCCGTAGAGAAGTTCGTGTTCTGTAAGTCTCTCCCTTTTCTCTCTCTCTCTCTCTTTCTCTTCACCTCTCCCGCTTGTTCAATCGCTATTCCATGTCTATCGACCTCCCCCAACTACCCCGAGCCCAACCCACACCCCCTTCAACACAGCCCGGATATTCCTTCTAACTCGGAGTCGCACCAGGGTCCGTTGTCTTCCTGCTTTTCGGCCTCTTCGTCATCGCCTGCATCCTGTACCTGCCCCAACACATCGTCTTCATCGTCAACCGCGCCTGGTTCTACGTCAGCGGCGGCGACATAGCGTCCTCCTCGGGGTCCAGCGTCGTGGCGGTCAACAATAAGGACGGCGTCTCCCTGTCGGTTTCGGGGACGGCGGCGGCGGCGGCGGCCAAGGCGGCGAAGGAGACAATCGAGTCCATCGCCCGGGAGTTATGAAGCGGAGGAAATGAGGGACGCGGGAGGGAGTAGGGGGGACAGTCCCTTACAAGGGGCATGGGGGGCAATTGGACACCGATGCCTAGAAGAAATCACGACGACTTTCTATGTCGGTTGTAATGTTTAATCAAGCATGGGCGGGTCTGTCTGGTTTGCGGGCACGGCGTTGGAGTTCGGGCACACGCAGAGGGACGAGACGAAAGAGATGCGCTTTTCGGGCGTGGCCTTTTCTAGCGTTGAATCGATATAGGCTTTGCATCGTTAGGATGCGCCAGGACCCTCTTATAAGGGCACCAACTGGAAGAAGATGGGGGGAGCTGATGATACGTCTAAGAGAGCTGGTAAAAATCATATTCAGTTATTCTCTCTCAACCGTCTAGACTGGGGAACGAGTAAACCCTGAGCGAGCCGTCCTCGCCGGCGACGGCCAGTTCGTTTCCGGCGCGCCGCGGTCTCCACGATAGTTGTAGAACGGCTTTGGCGAGAAATAATCTGAAGCGGTTAGCGAGCGCGTTCCTTTTTTTTTTGGGGGGGGGGGGGGGGGTAAATGGGGGGGGG